>MU734497.1:63081-160487 GCA_026770625.1 Nicotiana glauca
TTTCTTGAAAAATACTTTATATAGTTGTATATTACTAGGACTAAAGAAATATTTTGAGCATAATTTATATGTTTTGTTCTACGAAGATTTTACCGGAAAAAACCCCGAAAAAATCCGAATAATCCGAAAACCCGAAAAAATCCGAGAGTGAAAAACCCGAGTTTTATTAGTTTGGTTTGGTCTTTAGATTTAATAATCCGACACAATTGATTTGGTTTGGTAATTGTAAAATCTGAACCAACCTGACCTATGTACACCCCTAATTAGACCCATTAAAACAAAGAAAAAGAAAAAAAACATGTGATTGGAGGATTTGAAGGCAATGATGCGCGCTGCAGAAACCAAATGGAAAACCAATTTGTTGGTTGTTGTCCATCTTGCAAATTGCAAGAACCATTTTCAATTGGTGCACTTGGCTGGCAACTTCCCTTTAACAAGGGGCTTGAGTCTTTCACTTTTAAACTAGTAACCGTAAGGTAAAAAATAAATTTGTCTTTCAAAAATTACAAAATTCTATTAGTAGTATATAATGTGTAAGTATAATATAAAATTAATCACATGTATATTTAACTTTTGCAATATCAACTAGCTTTTTCTCTCTAGAATGAAAATGCCTCTCATGATGACAAAAGAGCATTTTTTTTGGCCTAAAGTATTAACTATTAAGGTAGGACAAAAGCACTGAATTTCGCACTTGAGGGGCATTTCTGACCTTTTTGCGTTGAGGAAATTAAGGACAACATGTTTCTTTCAACCTTGCATATGAACAAATTAAATTTCTGCAACATGCAAAATAAGGAATAACTGTGATGTTTTCATTGAGGGTGTTAGGCTTTAATATTATCAGAATAAATTAGAAAAGAAGCACAACAAAAAAAGAACGAAATACAAAAATAGTAAAAGAAATACACCATGAGAACTTACCTTTCATTATAACACCTTGAAGCACATTTTATGATGATTGAATTTGAAGTCCTGGTACGCCCAAAAAGTAAACACCAATGTCCTGCCACTTATAACGAAGAAAGAAAAACTTATATGGAGAAAAACTTTTTTTTAATTTTGATTTGCCTAATGAATGCAGACTAAAATCATAAAGAAAAGTCAAGAAGCATGACAGTTCATAAGAATTGAAGGAAAAGGAATACTATGATAGTTTAATCCATATAAACTATGACTGAAAACGTTGACCCACTGGCTTGGTATTACCTCTTCCTGTCAAATTAGCTGTCACGTTTCCATTTTTAATAGTTAAATTATACGTATGAACTTTGATAGACATTTTTGTTTGACCGAAAATTATCCAATACTTTTCGAGCAAACCAATCGAAATAATTCAAGGGGTAAATCATAGCCAATCATAATTAATCACTGAATTAGAAGGTAAATTGGAGATATATGAGTAATCAATTGGGGAGTGATATAAACGGGGTTATATTCATCATAGTAGCTTGACCTGCCTCTCCTTGAAGAGGTTTAGGATCTCACATTGATCTTGTTTATTGCCCCATTTATGGAGCATATCTTTCTATTTTTGTGTATTCAGAGTTGTGTAGAAGAAGAAGCCCCCCTTTGGATGTGTTCTCTCTTGGTATTTATAGCTTCAAGCTTTGTGAGTTGGTCATGAGTTGGAGTCGTTTTTGGTTCGGAGACGTCCTCTTGTTGCGGAGACGTCCTCTTGTTGCGAAAGGGCCGTGACCCCCTTGTTCATCTTAAGGACAGCTGTCGTGAATCAAAAGTCAATAGCGTTGATCATTTACTATAAGTTGGTTACGATGGGGTTGACCCCTTGGCCATTGCATGGTCGAATTTCTACCAATACAGTTAGTCCCTCCGTTCATCGAGGTCGTGCCCGGGTCGACTTCGGCGGGCGGATAGAGTGACGTGATCGGGAGAAGCCAAACTCGCCTTTCGTTAATTAACGGTGTTAAGGACTCCGAAATTAAGTTTCGGAACTAAACCGTTGTTTGGTGAGCGGAGCGCCACTCCGCGCGGTCGTTCGTAATGGCGCACATTTTCATGAAACCGAATCGCTTCGTGCCCGGTCATGTATTAATGGCGATTATTGGGTTTCGTGCAGGCAGAGTCTATTATTTATAGCTAGAGAGGATGTTTCATTTTGCTCTTTACACATTCATTGTTCTTCTAAGAGAATTCTCGAGAAGCATTTTCTTCTGTTAAATCACATTTTTCCCTATTCTTTCGATCGTTATCAACATTGATTTCTTCGTTTCTCCCATCAAATTTCTTCTTTCTCTCACTCGTGAGTCAATTATGGCAGGAACTTCTTCCCGCGGCAATCGTCCAGCTAATTCTCCGGTGGTTGAAAGTCCTGCTTAGGCAAATGACGGATTAGAGTTGGTGGAGGGTGAAGAAGTTCCTTCGGTCGATGAATTTCTGCCTCGTCCAAGAAATCAGGTGATGGATTTTAGTGCACCGGGCAGCGTGGAACAGGGGGACATTGCTTCTCTAATGGGGGAAGTGGGGATAGCCCAGATACGGGAGCAGTGGGGTATTCCACGTTATGTCAAGATTGCGCTTGCGAAGACTGAGGACAGGGTGTAGATCGACCATCGGGGGTATTGCTCGTTCTATGCTTATCCCTTCCAAGTGGGGTATACACTCCCGCTCCCGATGCTGGTAGTTGACTTCTGCCGCTATTACGAGTTGTGCCTGGCCCAACTTCCTCCTTGCCTCTATAAGCTGTTTCTCATGTTTATCAAGCACGCGGAGCTAGCCGGTAGGGAGGTCACTCTCAGGCATGTGCTCAGTCTCTTTGCTCCCCAAAAGATCCCCGGCACCATGATCTATGCACGCCCACGAAGATCGAGGGGCTTGATGGTGGGGATGGACGACGAGATCAATCGTCGTCCCTGTGAAATTTTTTTCTGTAGTCGGACTGATCGCCTGGTGGCGGACCCGAACGGGTTCCCGGAAGTTTGGAACTTTGCACGTGAGACCTCGTTCCTTACTGGGCAACCACCCTGTTTTGACCTCCTTTACGCTTCGTGTTTATGGTTATTGATTTACCTAATATTTTGTAGCCGAAAAGTTGTCGCCGCTTCCTTTGGAGGGGATCCGGGACTAGGTCGAAGTAGTGCTTCCTCGTACTGTGGGGATTCGCACCTGGGCAACTTTTTGGGAGAGACATGGTCGCAGGCCTGTGACAGGTGGAATATCGCCCCTTTCTCTTTTTTGTTTCGTTTTGTTTTGACTATGCTTATTGATTCGTTTTTTCATTGTGCCTAGGGCAAACACGCCGTGTCAAAGCTCCTCAATTGGCTTTCCGTCGGCCGGGTACAATTGCCAGGCTAGCTGCTACGCCCGTGCCTCGCCCAATACTGAGGGCGGTGTCAGTTGAATCGTCAGCGACCGCATCCCCAACAAGGGATACACTACAAGATGAGAAGCCATCCGGGCTAGTCCGTCCTCGGATGGGCTCGCCTTCAAATGGGGAGGAAGAAAGGCCCTCGCAGAGGTGGCGAGTGGAATTTGTAGCGGCTCCTCCATCGGTGATCATCTTGGATTTTCCCCCGACGAATTCAAAGAGAGTGGTGCAGATGTGGTGCTCGCTGTCGAGGAGGGGAAGTTGGTTGGAGTTTCCCCAGTTAGCTTTAGCCAAGGGAATGTTGTTACCTTGATGACCCCGCCAGAAGTTCCTATTGTCGAGGCGGGTGGTCGATCCTTATGGGCTGCCGTTGAGACCTCTGATGTGCCGTTGTTGTCCACGGCGAGTTTCTCTATGCCATTGGTGGCGAAGAGGGGGAAGGACATGGTGGAAGACGAGTATGAGTATGAGTCTGAGTCCGATTTGGACCCCGATGACGTCCGTATGTTCGAGGAGGGCATTACTAATTCTACGGTGTGCGCAGGGGGGTCGGCCCATTTTATTAAGGTTCCTTCGGATTTGAACCTACTGACTAAAGGAAATAGTTTGGTGTCACAGTTTGAGTTGTTGTGTTCGGAGGCCGAGAGCGCATCTTTGAGGAGCGTTTCAAATATCGAAGTGATGGACGAAGTGGCCGTGATGGGCCTGAGGGTACGTAGCACGTTCCTAGTTCTTTCTCTCCTCTTTTCTTTTATCTTAGCTTTTGCCACAGCTTTACCTTCTCTTTGTTTTGCAGACTTACTTGTTGGAGGTGGAGAACATATGCAAAGCCAAGGTTTGCTCGAGGATCTTCCTGTAGATGCTGGGAAAATATCACCGTTATCGCGATCACTGCCGAGGGCTGCACGAGCTTTTGAGGAACGATCCTTGCAATCGGGCTCTGGGTGATGAGTTGGCGAGGCGGGACCAGCAGTTGTTGCAGGTGCTTAGAAGTAAAAGCGCTCTTGAAGAGCATATCCGTCGGAAGGATGAGGAGCTTGAGGTGGGAAAGGGAATCACTGCTGAGTGTGCGCACCTGCAGGGTAAGTTAAGGGAGACAGAATTGGAGGCGGAGCAGAACCGGGTCAAAGTAGCGGAGGCAGCAGCAGACTGGAGTGGGAAATTGATGGTGCTGGAAGGCGAGGTTGCCGCCTTAAAATTCCTGGAAAGGGGTACCTCATCGAGGGCTATGGCGTTGAAGGCGTCGATCCACGTGCACGAGTCTCGGCTTAAGTCGGAGAGGGAGGCGGCGGCCCTTAGAGAGGCGGGGCTCGAGGAACGGATTGGTGTTCTTGAGCAGGAGGCCCAAGTTATGTCGGACCGGATTGCAGCCTTGGAGGAAGAGAACCGGGGGACTGCAGAACTGAGCTGGTCCGTCACATACTGTTGTTTCCCACCAAGCTCATGAACTTTGGATCTACGCCGAAGCTCAACGCGATGTTTACAATAACTTGTGGGAGGTAGGTATTGTGACTGAAGTCGTCTTCGAGGTGGCATGCCAGAAGGCTCGTGAAGCTCGTACCGACTGTGGTTATGAAGTGGCGACACCCGAGGATGACGATGGCGCTAGTGGCGACATGGTGGTGCCGAGTAAAAAAATATTTTTTATTGTTTTTTCTTTTAATCCGTTTGTCAATTGGAGCTCAGTTGTTTCTTGTTGTTTTTATTTATTTTTCTTTCTGATGTTGACCGGCCGGGGTCGGGTGTAAGCGGGGAGGACCCGCGCTCCTAACTTTGTAGATAAATGTACTCTCATTTCCATCGTTTGTCTCGTGCTTTACTTTGTGCCTTCCATTACTCTCATTTTCTTTTTGAACATGTTTGACGAGACGATTCGCCCTTGAATTCGACCGAGGTCAACGCGTCAGTTTTGGACTGACAATGATTTTGGCTCTTTGACTTGATACGAACGGGGGAAGGGCAGTCGTCTTATAGTGACGGCACTTAGCTTCTCTTCGCCCTAGTCCCAGTTCAGCTAATGTTGCATCTGATTAATTTAAGGGGTGAAGTCACTTAGCCTGAGACCCAGTTCGAGCGAGGTCGATCTTTATAAATTTGATGGCGAAGGCACTTATTCTGAATCCCAGTTCGACTGAGGTCGAACCGAATAAATTTGATGGCAAAGGTGTTTAGCCTGAGGCCCGGTTCGAGTGAGGTCGAACCTAATAAATTCGATGGCGAAGGCACTTAGCCTGAGACCTGGTTCGATTGAGGTCGAACCTAATAGATTTTGAGGGTGAAGGCACTTATCCTGAGTCCCGGTTCGACTGAGGTCGAACCTAATAAATTTGATGGCGAAAGCACTTAGCTTGAGACCTAGTTCGACTGAGGTCGAATCTAATAGATTTTGAGGGCGAAGGCATTTAGCCTCAGTCTCGGTTCGACTGAGGTTGAACCTAATAAATTTGATGGCAAAGGAACTTAGCCTGAGACCTGGTTCAACTGAGGTCGAACCTAATAGATTTTGAGGGCGAAGGCACTTAGCCTGAGTCTCAGCTCAACTGAGGACGAACCTAATAAATTTGATGGTGAAGGCACTTAACCTGAGACCTGGTTCGACTGCGGTCGAACCTAATAGATTTTGAGGGCGAAGGCACTAGCATGAGTCCCGGTTCGACTGAAATCGAACCTAATAAATTTGATGGTGAAGGCACTTAGCCTGAGACCTGGTTTGACTGAGGTCGAACCTAATAGATTTTGAGGGCAAACGCACTTAGCCTGAGTCCCGGTTTGACTGAGGTCGAACCTAATAAATTTGATGGCGAAGGAACTTAGCCTGAGACCTGGTTCGACTGAGGTCGAACCTAATAGATTTTGAGGGTGAAGGCACTTAGCCTGAGTCCCGGTTCGACTGAGGTTGAACCTAATAAATTTTATGGGGAAGGCACTTAGCCTGAGACCTGGTTCGACTGAGGTCAAACCTAATAGATTTTGAGGGCAAAGGCACTCAACCTAAGTCCCGGTTCGACTGAGGTCGAACCTAATAAATTTGATGGCGAAGGCACTTAGCCTGAGACCTGGTTCGACTGAGGTCTAACCTAATAGATTTTGATGGCGAAGGCACTTATCTTGAGTCCCGGTTCGACTGAGGTCGAGCCTAATAAATTTGATGGCGAAGCCACTTAGCCTGACACCTGGTTCGACTGAGGTCGAACCTAATAGAGTTTAAGGCGAAGGCACTTAGCCTGAGTCCCGGTTCGACTGAGGTTGAACCCGATAAATTTGATGGTGAAGGCACTTAGCCTGAGTCCTGGTTCGACTGAGGTCGAACCTAATAGATTTTGATGGCGAAGGCACTTAGCCTGAGATGTGGTTTGACTGAGATCGAACCTAATAGATTTTAAGGGCGAAGGTACTTAGCCTGAGACCTGGTTCGACTATGGTCGAACCTAATAGATTTTAAGGGCGAAGGCACTTAGCTTTAGTCCCGGTTCTGCTAAGGTCGAACCTAATAAATTTTATGGCGAAGGCACTTAGCCTGAGACCTGGTTCGACTTCGGTCGAACCTAAAATATTTTGAGGGCGAAGGCACTTAGCTTGAGTCCCGGTTCGACTGAGGTCAAACCTAATAAATTTGATGGTGAAGGCACTTAGCCTGAGACCTGGTTCGACTGAGGTCGAACCTAATAGATTTTGAGGGCGAAGGCACTTAGCGTAAGACCATCTGGTCGAACCTAATAAATTTGATGGCGAAGGCACTTAGTCTGAGACCTGGTTCGATTGAGGTTGAACCTAATAGATTTTGAGGACGAAGGCACTTAGCCTGAGTCCCAGTTCGACTAAGGTCGAACCAAATAAATTTTATAGCGAAGGCACTTAGCTTGAGACCTGGTTCGATTGAGGTCAAACCTAATAGATTTTGAGGCAAAGGCACTTAGCCTGAGTCCCGGTTCGACTAAGGTCGAACCTAATAAATTTGATAGCAAAGGCACTTAACCTGAGACTTGGTTCGACTGAGGTCGAACCTTTTGAAGGCGAAGGCACTTAGCATGTGTCCCAGTGGCTTGAAACAGCCCTCTACCGGTTTTCGGCCTGACACCGCGTTAGGGATGAGGGAAATGCTTCATACTTCTATCTTGAGGGAAAATATGGGCTTCTTCTTCTTGTTTGGTTTTTTTCGTATCTTAGTTTCCTTTGATGCACTCGAGTGTTATGTGCTCGATGTGCTTCCTTTGGTCTGTTTGAGTTGGATTGCTTTCTCCTTTTTTTTATGTTCCTTTGGCTTCGATTCCAGGAAGAAACTATGTGATTTTGCTAGGAAATCCCCACAGACGGCGCCAAATTGTTTGATTGAAAATTATCGAATACTTTTCGCGCAAATCAATCGAAATAATTCAAGGGGTAAATCATAGCCAATCATAATTAATCACTGAATTAGAAGGAAAATTGGAGATATATGAGTAATCAATTGGGGAGTGATATAAACGGAGTTTTATTCATCATAGTAGCTTGACCTGCCTCTCCTTGAAGAGGTTCAAGATCTCACATTGATCTTGTTTATTGCCCCATTTGTGGAGCATATCTTTCTATTTTTGTGTATTCAGAGTTGTGTAGAAGAAGAAGGCCCCCTTTGGAGGTTCTCTCTCTTGGTATTTATAGCTTCAAGATTTGTGAGCTGGTCACGAGTTGGTGTCATTTTTGGTTGCGGAGACGTCCTCTTGTTGCGAAAAGGCCGTGACCCCCTTGTTCATCTTAAAGACAACTGTCGTGAATCAAAAGTCAATAGCATTGACCATTTACTATAACTTGGTTACGATGGGGTTGACCCCTTGGCCATTGCATGAGAAATTTCTACCAATACAATTTTAAAATTTCTTTTTTATTATATTGACGTAAGAAAAATTGTAATTTGTAGTACATTACTTAGGGGTCGTTTGGTTGCAATATGATTTATACCGGTATAAGTTATGCCGGTATAAGTTATATTGCGATAAGTTATACTGAGACTAGTTATGCCGGGATTGTTGTTTATTCATTGTTTGGTATGTTGTATTAAGAATGACAATTGCATAATTTCTAAAAAAAAGTATAAGTTATACCGGTGTTAATTACCCCACCTTTTATAAGGTATAAGTTATCCCAGTGTTAAAATTAATACCGAGATAACTTATACCTGGTTTACTAACCAAACAGTTTATTAAGGTGGTATTAAATTTTTATACCACCCTTATACCTCATACCAAACGAACCCTTATAGTTTTTGTCATATACTTGCCACTACTCATTGTCATGTACTTGCCACTACCCATTGTCACAGTACATGTTCAGAGTAATTACTAGTAAAAACTTATTCTAAATAGCACATGATAGATACAAGGAATACTAATCTGAATCTCATTCAAGATCTGTGTCATTAATTAGCTCTATACAACCTTCCGAAAATTCAGGATCTTTACTTATTTTTATAAGTTAAAATAGTAGATTAGAAATAGTGATAATAAGGATCGTTTGGTACATCAGTACTTGGTACAAGGATAACAATTTCAAAATAAAATTTACCATTAACTTTATTCCATATTTTGTTTGAGATTTTAGCTAATGGAATAACTTTTACACTAAAATAATGAAATTAGCTATTTCATATAAAAAGTAGGATAATGAGATATTCCATTGTACAAAAACAAGCGTTAAAATAATTCAGTCCCGTGCTTCAAGACATGTGTCATGAGTTGATTCATTTAATCTATCTAAGCTCAAGGAAAGGTGAACAGAAGAGTTGACTATTTTTACTTTAAAGAAATGGGTTTCGCTAATATATTATTTCATCCGTTTCAGTTTGTGTGAACCTATTTCCTTTTTGGTCCGTTATAAAAAGAATGAACTCTTTCTAAATTTATTAACAATTTAGTTTAAACTTATAACTTTACCCTTAATGAAAAGCTTTTATAACCACACAACTACTCTGAGCTCCATTTAAACTTGTTTAGGACCACAAATTCTAAAAGTCTTTATTTTTTTCTTAAACTTCGTACCCAGTCAAATAAATTCACGGAGGGAGTACATGAATGATTGTACGTAGTCAGTTAACATTATAGTATATGTTTTTAAAATTTCAAACATCCTTAGAGTCCGCTTGGTAAAGCTATTAAAAGTATTTTTGAAAAAAAAAAAATAGTTTGTGTTTGACCAATTCATAGAAGTAGTTTTTATAAAATTTGGTAAGCAAATTTTATTTGGTCAATCTTTTAAAAAAGTGCTTTTGAGTGCAAAATTACCAAAGAAGATATTACCAAGGTCTTATAATTATTTTAAAAAAATAAACTTAAATATTTTTCATAAGAGGCTTTTATTATATTTTATTTTATTTTATTAAAATATAAAACATAAAGCAAACATACATATTAAAGATTTAAATCATTATTATATATATAGTTATACCAAAGCATATAATATTATCTAGTATAATTATCTATTGTCATCATTCAGTATGAATTAGAAGTCTATTCCATAAATTATTATATATTGATAACCCACCATAAAATAATAAGCAAAGTCACTCACACATGATAATAATTCTCAACAATTTCATCTCTATTTCTATCACACAACGTCTCCTGATGATAGGCTATAATTACATATTTTAGTCGATTATTACATTCCAATTCACTGCACTTCAATTGAGTTTGCTCTTTAATCGCTAGTATTTTGGACTAATTGAGTATTTTATACCTTGTAGGAGTGATTCCGAGCTATGTAGATGTTATGAAATGAATTCAAGTGGTTTGGAGCTTTAAAGTCTGAGTGAAAGCCCAAGAAATTAAGCCGAGATCGTGTTCGGGGATCAACGGAGATAGTTAAGAACGAATGAAGAATCGAGTAGGCATATTGTGCACTGTCTAGTAAAATACACATAACTTTTCGCTTAGAACTCCATTTGGGATCCACAATATATGGTTACAAAGCTAATTCAAAGGGTTACAATGTTCACATTTTACATTTTTTTTCAAATTCTAAATGCCCACGGTCAGGTCTGCGGTCGAATCCGCGGCCGCGGATAGAACACTAATAGGTCCGCGGCCGCGGATGTCTTGACCTAGAAAAATGACATTTTTAATATAGAAGAAGGTATAATTGTTTGGTCCCAACCTTACTTGGTATATATACATGGAAAAATAATATTTTTAGCACCTTGGACATACGTTTGACATAATTTAGACCTAAGGAGGCTAAAGATACCGAGGATTCGACCTAAAGAGGCAAGAACACACTAGGAGCAAGGCGGAGGATTCTTCTACGACTTTTTCACTTCCTTCTTCCTGTTTCCATTATTGGTTATGAATTCTAGTATTGTAGTTATGCATACTATTATAAATAAATAATTTGTTATATGGTTTTGTAGATACCAAGGTAAGAGGCAACTACTCACAACTTGGAGGCTCAAGCTAATAAATTAATTGAACCTTGTAAAGCGCAACAAGTTGACATTGCGTATAGTAGTCAAGATGAGTATGAATTGGCTACAGAAATTGCCATTATAATGGACGATTTAAAAAAAACGGGGATAAGCTAAATGAAAAGGCAAGAGTAGAACACCAACAAACAATCGAACTAGATTTATAGGATGCCGATGTCGTAGAAGAGATACTAGAATCAACCAAGGATATTGATGATACATATTTAGTTGACTCTTGTGTCATTAGTGCTGAGGATGTTAACAATCCTAATGTTTATATAGTTGAGCATATTGGTTCACACTTCAAGCATTTCTCCATATTGTGTTTGGATGATGATATGGAAAATAAGTCGTCTGAGCCACTTGAGGAGTCCGGGAGTAAGAAACAAGATGCCTTCATTTGGAATTCTTCGTTCCAGAAAGTTGGGAATATACATTTCATCCAAAGGCCAAGAAGTGCAGAATATTATATTATTTTATTGGGCCAGTCAGATTCGTTCTACCACCGCAGGAGCATTATCAAATAGTAGAATAAAAACTTGGGGTCCAATTCATAAGTTCAAAGTGGAGGTAAAAAGTGATTCGTGCCGTGCCACGACGTTAAATCAAGCGCTATTTGTGAGGCAACCAGGCTTTACTGCTTTCTTTTATTTTTATTATATTATTTTTATAGTGTTGATTTTTGATTTTCTAGGACCATGGAAAGTAAAGAAATTGGAAGGATGCAATGGCAAATCAGATGGTTGAAACTAAGTGTGAGGTACCCGCACGAAAGACTAAGCCTGAGAGAAGTCTGAGTACCTCATGAGCTGCTAGTACTTCGGCCTTTGGCCTGGCAGAGAGTTTCTTTTACCTTCTTATTAGTATGGTGTGCATTAGGGTCAATGCACAATTTTAAGTGTGGGGTGAGGAGATTGTCTGGGTGACTTTTTTTTTTGCTCTTTTAGTTGTGTTAGTTTAATCTAATATTTTTTATTTTTGTAGAAAAACAAAAAAAACATTGGTCTATTCTTGCGATGGATATCCTAGACAATTTTCTTGAGGGATTTAAGTCTAAAAAAAAAAAGTAGTGTAGTAACTCCCCCTTATTTTTTTATGCCGCGGTACTTTTTCAAGGGTTTTATTTGAATCGGGTGTAGTTAGTTTTATTTTGTTAGGAGTAGGAGCTAGTGTGAGATTAATTGAATTGCATGGATATCTCTTAACTTTTTTATGACTTCAGAAGAGTAAGTATTCTGGTTGCGACACTTATGCTCAATTTTTGACTCTTGTAGAAATACCTTAAATTGTATGATCTTGACTTTGCTTAACTGCTTTGACTAGAGTATCTTGATGAATCCAATCTTGAGTGAGTCATGTGCCATGTGTGTGTAAGATTTTGTGTTATTCTGTGCATTGCATTTGATGTCTAGAACTTGCCCCGTATGTTTGCAAAGCGAAATAGTAGTTTTGTTCAGTCTTGGAAGTGATATGAGCATTTCTTTGTTGAGCCGTATATATATTTTGCCCCCATAATAGTTAAGTATCGTAGTTAACCCCTTTGAGCTTGTAATCTTATTTTTTTGAAGACCACATTACAAACCTTATACATTTGTTTGAATTAATCATCTCTTTGAACCTTTTAACCTCTCATGAGCCCTTCAATAGTTATGAACTTTGTAAAAGTTAAAGTATGGGGGTAGTTTGTTTGACTTTTGAGTGAAACTAATGAAATAAGGAGAAAAGTGCACTATTTTGAAAAAGTTAGAGCCACTTGAATTGAAAAAGAAAAGAAATATTTGTACTGTATGCAGATATTCATTGACAAGTGGTATCTCTTGATGTAATTGTACTTACATAATTTGGGAGTTGATGTATATTAATGTGAAGGTGGAGTCATGGTTTGATATAAGTATGGGCTTGAATGTTAGAGTATATGTATTAAAATGCTTAGGGAGGTGTAGTCACTTTTATATTCAAATGTATCATACCCGACCCACGACCTACATTACAACCAAATAAAGTTCTGGTTCATCCTAGACTTAATGAGCTCGATTAGTAGATTAATACACTACTGTCTACTGGAAAACCAATGGTGCATCTTTTGGTGGCATATGAATATTATTTCTAATTGTGAATGAATTCTTTCTATCATGAGTTCCTAAGTGTTCTTAATACCCACTGGCTTGCTATTACTTCTTCCTGTCAAATTAACTGTTACGTTTTGCTTTTTAATAGTTAAATTATATGCACTTTGATAGACATTTTAAAATTTCTTTTTCATTATATTGATATAAGAAAAATAGCAAATTGTAGTACATTACTTATAGTTTTTGAATATCTAAATTTTAATTATAAAATTTTGAGTTGATTTAATCAAATTTAAGGACTATTATTCTTCTACTCCATTGCAATGTAAGGAACATTCATACATTACAATTGATTTCCCTTCGAGGATCTGTGCCACTACTCATTGTGATCTTACAAGTTCAGACTAATTAGTAGTAAAGACTTGTTCTTCTAAATAGCACATGATAGATAGAAGAAATACGAATAGAATTATAATCTGTTTCTCATTCGAGATCTGTGTCATTAATTAGCTGTATACAACCTTCCGAAAATTCAGGATCTTTAATTATTCTTGTAAGTTGAAATTAGTAGATAGAAGAAATGATAATAAGGTACATGGTATAAGAATAATAATTTCATAATAGAATTTGGAATTAACTTTATCCCATATTTAGTTTGATATATTAGCTACATGATATAATTTTATTAATATATTAGTATATAATTGTAGTAGGTTAACATTATATATGTTTTTTAATTTTTTAAACACTCATAGTTTTTAGTGATAAATTCTTTGGTAAGAAGGGGCTTTTCGTCTTTTTACCAAAAACGAATCCGACTCTCTTCAACTTTTCCTCTCCTGATCAATTTCCTCTATTCTCTTCTCAAGTTTGGCTTCGCTGACAAAAGACAAAAAAAAAAAAAGAAATTATTTTTGGCAAAACGACAAAAAGCTCCTTCTTATCAATGAATTCATCACTAAAAACTAAAGGTGTTTTTGAGAAATTAAAAATATATACAGTGCAAACCTACAACAATCATGTAATAGGTTGGCAAAACTCTTACCTAGCGTTTGACCATAGATCCCAAATTTATTTTGAAAAATTTAATTTGGGTAAAGTTTGGTTTGAAGATGAAAATGTGTTTGGACATACGTTTTCAAAATATATTTTCCAACTTTATTTTGAAAAAATATGTATATAATTTTTAAGTTTTGGGATTTTGACCCAAATTCAGCTCAATAGCTGATTTTGGAATTTGAAAATTTTAATTTGGGATTTGGCCAAAATATGAGCAAAATTTATGGCCAAACATGAGTTTTGAAAATAAATCTCAAATTTATTTTGACAAAACTTTTAGCCAAACGGGGCCTTAATTTTTTTGTTTTCTTCATTATGTTTGTGTAAAGTAAGAAAAGACTCTTAGAGTCTAGATCTATTTGGGAATAGAGTAGTCGCAGGGAATATTCATTCGTTTCATATTAAATGAGATACTTTTCTTTTTAGTCTGTTTCGAAATAAATAACATATTTTTAAATTTAGAAATGATTCAACTTTAAACTCCTAATTTTATCCATTTTACTCTTAATGAGAAGCTTTTATAACTACACAAAAGTTATGGTCCCACAAAGCTTTACCCCTTAAGCTTTTAAGATCACAAATTTTAAAAATCTTTTTTTTTTTCTTCCGTACCGAATCAAACTATCTTATTTAATATGAAACGGCGAGGATATAAGAATTCAAGGAGAACCGTTGACCTGGACTTTGATTGGTCGAGATTGCATCTCGAGTAAATGGCCTAAACGGATCACATCTGATGCTTCAAGTCAACAAACTTCAACATTTCTTGTTTTTTTTTCTCTTTTTTGGGGGGGGCAAAATGATCTCTCTGACAGTAAGCCCCCCTCGATTGATCCAATCTGATGCCTCAAGTCAATAGCACGTCGACTCGACCTTAAAATGTAACAGCTCCTCCAATTTTCCCGAGAAACAATGTGATCAATCCTAATCCATTTGTCTTGGGGAAGATATAACTAGACAAATGTGGCATTTTAATAATTATTCTGACTTCTGCATCAACAAACTTAAGCAATTGCTTGATATAACATGCAATACCAACTATCAAGAAGGTTTATAGCCCCTAACAGAAAAGAAATAGACACACTTTGTAGAAAGAACATACTTCATGA
The DNA here is from genome assembly GCA_026770625.1 of Nicotiana glauca. Taxonomy (NCBI): domain Eukaryota; kingdom Viridiplantae; phylum Streptophyta; class Magnoliopsida; order Solanales; family Solanaceae; genus Nicotiana; species Nicotiana glauca. The sequence continues at coordinate 78,079 of MU734497.1, forward strand.
GGTCTTTATCACGATCCAAATTTTCTACCATCGGAATCATGATGACGCCTAACATTGTACCTGCTAGGCAAGCCAACGTTACAGAATATTTCACTTTTTTCTTTTATCAATTAACAATTTAAAACTGGACAAATTAAATCAGCGGAAATAAAATAAAAGTACACAGTCTAGAAAATTATCTTTATACTAATAACAAAAGCCGAAATAGATACCATCCAAAATCTGGTGTCACAACCCACGAACAGTCTATGAATACTACAAGTAATGGTTTGAAGGAAAAATACATCTGTTTCGGAGGGAAGTAATACAGAAACGAAGTAAAGATAGAAGGGGACATCAGGGCCTGCGGACGCCTGCAGGGTTACCCCGGGTCTCCTAAAAGCAGTAGCAGCAACCAACCTCTCGATCAGCCACTAGCTCCGAAATCTGCACAAGAAGTGCAGAGTGCAGTATTAGTACAACTGATCCCATGTACTGGTAAGTGCCGAGCCTAACCTCAACGAAGTAGTGACGAGGCTACGGCAGGGCATAACAACATATACAACCTGCAACAGTTTAAACTAAAACAGAGAGGAAATACAGAATGAAATAAAGCAGTAACTTGCAGTGAATAAGTGCGGAAACTAGTCGTTCTACCAATACTCTGCTATAACCAATCCTTAAGGGAGTTTCAACATCACAGTAATGAACCTCAACAAAAATGAATGCGTAAACAACAAATGATACGGCACGCATCCCGATCCCACCATATCATCAATAACATTACAAACATTCACCCTTATTTCTCCTTGTTGCGATGTGCAACCCGATCCTACTCGTCCACCCTTATTACTCCTCGATAAATCACCCTTATTCCTCCTGCTGCGGCGTGCAACCCGATCCCACCTGTCCACCCTTATTACTCCTTGTTGCGGCGTGCAACCCGATCCCACCAGACAATCACATTCACCCTTATTACTCCTGTTGCGACGTGCAACCCTATCTCTCTCTTTCTCTCTTAGCTATAAAACTTTACCAATTCAAAACTACACAGCGAGATAACCTAAGTGTACCACGAAGCACCAATAACCAACATTATCCAAAAAGGTAATAAAATGAAACTGTGATACAAACAATACCTCAATAAAGAAAATAACATTTAACATGAAGCAACTAGACATGGAAGCAACGATAAACAACTAGCAATTAAGGCAAGAAGTATTATATGGGAAACGGGGAAAGGAAATAATTTAAACAAGAAATTTGGCGACGCATAGGTACTCGTCACCACACCTATACACCACACACATGGTATTTCACATAGCAATCAAGTCAGGGATCCATAATCCCTTAAGCCAAGGTTAGACCAAACACTTACCTCAAGCCAACGGGTATTTCAAAGCTCAATTACCGTTTTACCTCTCGGTTCCAGCACCAATTCACTCGAATTTAGCCATAATTAACTTAATAACATCAATAAACGCTAAAGAAATCAATTCCAAAGCATAACTATTGATTCCCAATATTTTCCCCCAAAAGTCAAAAATTGACCCCGGCCCGCTTGTTCAAAACTCGAAGTTTGATCCAAAACCAGATTACTCATTCACCCCCGAGCCCGGATATACAATTTATTTTGGAATCCGACCTCAAATTGAGGTCCAAATCCTCAAATTTCGAAATTCCTAAATTCTACCCAAAAACACCCAATTTCTCATGAAAATCCCTAGATTTTGTGATAAAATCTTGTGAAAAGATGAAATAGATTGAAGGAAATGAGTTGGAAATCGTTTACCTATGATTTGGGGGAGAACTCTTCTTTGGAAAATTGCCAATGTGAGCGTAGGCTTTGAACATTTGAGAAAATGAGAATCCCATCTAAGTCATGTTTTGAGTAGTTGCAGATGTCGCATTTGCGACCAGAGCTTCTCAATTGCAATGCTCGCAAATGCGAGACAGGCATCACAAATGCAAACCTGCTGCATATCTGCTACTGTCGCAATTGCGAACCTTTGGTCGCAATTGCAAGGATTTCCCCGCAAATGCGAAGAATTTTTCGCAATTGCAAACATGAGCTGGCCCAACTTCCTTCGTATTTGCGATGGAAGCCTCGCAAATGCGACATTGATAGTGGTCGTAATTGCAAACCGTAACCTCGCATTTGCGAGGTCTGAGGTATGCAACTCAGCTGAAGCATACCAACAATTCTTTAAGTTCAAAAATTACTCCGTAGCCTATCCAAAACTCACTCGAGCCCTCGGGGTTCCAAACCAAACATGCACACAAGTCTAAAATCATCATACAAACTTGCTCATGCGATCAAATCACCAAAATAACATTTTAAAACACGAATTTAACACCAAAACTCATGATTTCCTTAAGAACACATGAAATTTCTATTTTCACAATCGGACGTCTGAATTATGTCAAATCACTTCCGATTCTCACCAAATTTTACACACACAACTTAAATACCATATTAAACCTGTACCAGGTTTCGGAACCAAAATAGAGCCCGATACCAACAATACCAACCATTATATTTTTATTTAACAATTTTCTTCAAAAATTTATATCTCGGGCTAGCGACCTCGGAATTCAATTCGGGAAATATGCCCAAGTCTCATATTTTACTACGGACCCTACGGGACCATCAAATCATGGGTCCGGGTTTATTTTTCCAAAAATATTGACCAAAGTCAACTAAAATAATCTTTTTAATCGAAAAATCATCTTTTTCTTAAATTATTTACATAAAACCTTTCCGGATACACGCCCGGACTACGCACGCAAATCAAGGAGAAATAAATGGAGATTTTTAAGGCCTCAGAATGTGAAATTAGATTCTAAAATAAAAGAATTTAGTTCTTTACCTTACTCCTTACTCGTAAATAAAATAATCAGGAAAGTAAAAGATAACAATTTTACGTGAAAAATCACCCGATTCAAGTGCAAAACCCATGACCTACCACGTAGGAATTTAACTTCAACTTCAATACAATAACTGAGCCAAATGTACCGATTACAACTCTTGTAACCTAATATACCTCTAGACTTCACCTACTTCTACATATTGTATGGAGATCACAAGTTGCTCTAACTTGCAAACTTAGACAATACTTCAACTAACATTATTTGATTGAAATCATAATTACAACTCAATTTTCTAATACACATGAACTAAACTGACTCAAGTAAAAAAGAAATTAGCTTTTATAACAAACTTGATCAGTAACTTCACGTGTGTTTTGAATTGGAAAATGCTATGCCTCTTTTCTTCAATCAAGGTGCGAAAAAGATGAATCTTTAATAGTCCATATTTGGAAGTCTAATCATGGTCAAACTCTCGTTTACTTGCAAATCCTGAGATCATAAGGACTCCTGCTTTGTGAATAGTATCGGCAAATATCCTTAGGCAATAACTCTTATCGCGTCAAGTGTCCTTTCCACCAATATCAGTCTCTTTTGCGTAAAAAGTCAGTGCCCTGTAAGGACCTTTAGCAGCTACTGTGAGAACCTGGTTCTTAGCACATGTTCATTGCACACACTTGTTAATCATCAAAACTCATAACTCAACCAATTCCCCCTTTTGATGATGATAAATTTTGTGCTTATAAACCAGGTGAGAACTATCAAACCAACAACAAAAAAAGTATCAAACAATCAATTATCACGAACATGTGAACTAGCAAACAAACCTCCCTCCTCCACTCTATCTTCTCTTTTTTGGCATCATCAAAAAAAATAAAATAGATGTGAGATGAACTATGCAACCATTCATAATACAAGATTCATGGCCACTAGGTCTACACAACAAGCACAAGAGAAATAAAAGCAAAATGAATAATGGTGATGATATTAGCCATATGAGAAGCAGAAATACAACATAAGAGAATTCATTAAATAGTGCCAAACTAAGGCAATGGCCTTGATCAAAGGCATTAAAACAAAATAAACTAGATGCTCTTGCATACTAATCAGAACTAGACACAAAAGAAAGGGTATGACATAACTGGCTGCTAGAACTAGACACACGACAGGCGGATAAGGACCAAGGTCAGGAGTGAGAGGTAGAAGAGGTCAATGCCTTTACAAGAGTTGCAATTTTCTGTGCATGAGCTTCTCTGTCCTTCTTTAGCTCTTCCCTAAGCTTCTTGGTTTCCTTTCTCAGTTCATCATTATCTTCTCTAAGTTTAGCATTTTCCTCAAAGGCCAACTCCAACCTCTTAGAAAGCTTAGCAGCCCTGCTGCTTCCAGACATAATTGGAGTTCCAATTGGATCTCTAACCTTGATCTTACCATAGCCACACTTTCCGAGTGGGATTACATCTAGGACATTTTTGTGATTGCAAAACTTTAGCTCATGCAGGGTGATATTGAGCTTGTCAAACAGCTCAGTCAACATAAAACCATAGGGCGTATCATGCTTAGGCTTGGAAGTCTCTTCAACCCTTTTTATGTGTTGGATCATCAGACTAGGAAGGTTGATGGCCTTACTGGTGTCCAACAGTTCCATCGTGCCATGTCAAGTAGCATGGACTCATGCCTCTGCTCAGACCTCTGTAGAATGCAAGAATTCACAAAATAAAATAACAACTTGTGAAAATGTGTCATATCAGTCTTATACACCTTTTGAGGAGTATCCAGTACAAATTTCTAGGAAAACGTTCTAGTGACCACAATTCATCAATCCACATCATTGCCAATTGCTAGCCACTTTTTCTTCAAATAATTTTCAAATCCCAGGGAGGGGATGTTCAGTAGCAGCCCAAGTTATTCAATATCAAACTCCCAACTCAAAGTCTCTCACAAAGCTCTTCACCAATTTGCCATCAAACTGAAAGCTAGCATATAACTCAACCACCGCAGGTGCACACACATGGGGAAAAGGTTTCACAAACATGTGTGTCCATCCCTACATATCAAGCTTCTCTACCAACTATGCCATTCCCTTTTCATCAGTGCTGACCCGGATCTTCCCATTCAAGGCCTTTATACTTTTAAACTTTGTCATTTTGCCAACAACCTCTAACTCAACATTTTTCTTCTTCTCTCTGGCCTTCTTCTAAGAAAAATAAGTAGTTGCTTTGATGGGTTTGGCAGCGGTCATCTTCCCTTATGGTTTCTTGCCCTAAAAGAAAGAACCAGGTTCAACATGCTCATGAAACTTAATAACTTCAACAGCTGCAACTAATTTCCTTTTTCTTTTGGTACTCCTAGCTTCCTTTGCTCATCAACAACCTTTCTCTTACTCATGGTGAGAGGGGTTCTGGTAAGAGGAGCTACCTCTTTCTTTCCTTGTGAAGTTGTTTTTCTAGGTTTTTCTTGGGCTGCTTCTTCTTCTTCTTACCCACCTTAAATAATGGCAGGTCATCCTCATCACTTTCAGCTTCCTCATTTCACAAGAAAGGATTTAAGTAAGGCCTAGGTTCTTCCAAACCTTCCTCTTCATTGACTCCTTCCAAAAGGGCCATGACTATTTTTCTAATAGTCATACATCCTTCAGATTCTTCACTCTCATTTTCCTCCTCACTCTTAGAGTTAGAGTCCTCACTCTCACTTTCTTTTTTCATTATCTCCTACTCCATCGTGATCATTGTCCTCACTCTCAGAATCTCTTTCTCCCCCGATTCCTTTTTCTTCTTCTAAATCTCCCACTTGCTCATCTTTTTTTTTTCTGATTCACCCTCATCCTCACTTTTCTTCACTTCTAAATTATGATCTTTTTCTACTTCTTTATTTGTTTCCTCATCGCCCTCCTTATCAATCCAGCTATAAGTACTCTCATTAGAACCTTCATTGTTCCCTGTTTCTTTTCCACATTCCTTCTTAACCACAAACTGTTATGCAACTACTTCTACATTCAAAGGCTATGCTACAATCACCTTTTCTACCATATATATTTTTACATGTGTTGTGTCTCTCAGGGGTTCAACTATATCTAGAGGGGACACATCTATAACAGATGCCAGAACATCAAGTTTTGACTGAGAAGGTTTTACCTGAGCATCCTTATCAACAATAGGTTCCTCCTGAGCAATGAGATCCTTAATTGTTGAATCCACCTTAGAAATATCAGTGTCAACTGGTTTTTCACTTTTTACTGTCTTCCTTGAAGTGGCCTTGACCTTTGTAGGTTTGGAGGTGATCTGTGGCGTAGTCATAATTGCTTGGGTGGTTGTTTTTGGAGATGAAGGTGCATAGGTAACATAGGATGGGAGGTCGAAGAATAACAATGGGTGGTGTAGTGATATTAGAGGATAGGGGTTGAGAAGAAGAAGGTAATGGTGCAGAGCTAACTATTAATTTCACACTCTTCTATGGTTTAGCCTTCTCAAATTTGGATTTAGATCCTGGCTTTGAGGATGATTTACTTTTTGAGAGAGTCTGGCTGGGCTTTGTCATGTTGAAAAAGAGAGGAGAGAATTTTATTTGTTTCTTGCTTAGGGTTTTAAGGGAAATGCAAGGAGATGGATTTAAAGGGGAGTAGTTCTGATTTGACTAGATGAGAGAAGGTATTGATTTGAGTTCTAACGGGACTCTAACAATGGATATATTTGACAAATGAAATTTTAGAATTAATAGGACTCTTAACTAAACAAAATTCCCCCTTGATCTTTGACTTTGACAATGGATATAATTGATGCCTACTTGGTTTAGGAAGTCTTATTACAGTAGTAATTCCAATTATTTAATTTTATTAACTTTTGAAAAGATGGCACGTACCTGAGTTAAAGGACCAACTCTGTTGCAATTCCTTAATCATTTCCACAGTAAAGCTTCAAATACAATAGGTTAATATCATAAGACACCAACATAAGTTAGATTTTAAAGGCAAATGTGTATACTTAAAACAAGTATGAGACTAAATCAAGTATTTGTTACTTAGCCATCTACAACTATTGCCCTTTTTCCTATCCAATCATTGGGGTTCAACTTACTGAGAGGACTTAATTAATCCTAGTTCTAGCATGTTTCTTTCAAAATGACTCGTACTCAATGCCTTAGTAAAAACGTCACCAATTTTTTGTTCACTTTACATAAATTTATTGAGATATTTCCTTTATCCATATTATCTCTGAGAAAGTGGTGTCTGATGTCAATGTGTTTAGTTCTCTTATGCTGACATGGATTCTTAGCAATATTTATGGCACTGGTGTTATCACAAAAAATAGGAACACAATTAACAAAAATACCATAGTTCCTAAGTTACTGCCTTATCCATAGCAATTGTGCACAACATGATAATGCTACCACATATTCTGCTTCAGTTGTAGATAGGGCCACTGAGTTCTATTTTTTTGTTCCCCATGACACAAGGCAAGAACCTAGAATGTGAGTTGTTCCAGAAGTATTTTTTCTATCAATATGAAAACCTACATAGTCAGCATCAAATAACCAACTAAGTCAAAAGTGTATCCTCTTGGATACCATGTATAAATCTAGAGTTCCTTTCAAGTATCTGAAGATTCTTTTAACTGCCTTTAAGTGAGACTCTTTGTGATTTGCCTAAAACTTTGCACATAGGCCCAAACTAAACAAAATGCCAGGCTTGCTTGCAGTGAGATACAGAAGTGATCCAATCATTCCTTCGTATAGTTTTTGTTCCACATTTTTCCCTTCTTCATCTAGATCGAGCTTTGTTGCAATAGCAATAGGAGTATCAATTGACTTTGAGAAATCCATGTTGAATATTTTCCAGAGCTCTTTGATGTACTTTTGTCGATGAATCATAGTTCCAGTGGGTTCCTGCTTGATCTGTAGCCCAAGAAAGAAGTTCAACTCACCCATCATTTCAGCAAATTCTTTGCACAATATTTCATTAGTGGCCCCAAAAATGATATCATCAACATGCACCTGCACAATTAGAAGTTTTTGTTCCAGAAACAATGTATTTTCTACCTTTCCCCTTGGCAAGTCATTGGCTAAGAGAAATTTTGAGAGGCTCGCATACTAAGCTCTTGGGGCCTGTTTTAATCCATATAAAGCCTTGTCCAATTTGAAGACATGATAAGGAAATTCTTCAATTTCAAAATTAGGAGGCTGTTTTACAAACACTTCCTCTTTCAAATAGACATTCAGAAATGCATTCTCTATATACCTATGATATAGTGTAAACTCTATATATGCAAAAAAGCTATCAACATTCTGATGGCTTCCATTCTAGCTACTGGAGAAAATGTTTCATCATAGCCAATTCCTTCTTCTTGATTGTATCCCTGAACTACCAGTCTGGCCTTGTTCCTTGTGATATTTCCTTATTTGGTTCCTATAACAGTTCTGTTTTTGGGTCTTTTTACCATATGCCAAACCTTACTCCTCTCAAATTTCTTTAGCTCCTCCTGTATGTCAATTATCCATTCTAGATCCTTTACAGCTTCCTTTATGTTATTTGGCTTTATTTGAGATAGAAAGGCAATGAGTGCACACTAGTTTCTCAAGGCTGATCTTGTTTGTACTCCTGCATTTGGATTAGTGATGATATTTTTAAGGGGATATGTGCTTTGGTGTTTTCATGCCCTAACTTGTAGACCTTGAGATGGTTCAATAGAGGAGTCATCTAAAGGACCATAAATATGTGGGTACAACTTTGCCTGTCTGTGTATTTGTCAAAATTGTTCTCCCTTCCTCCTGTACTTCCTGATCCCTTTCATCACCTAGTTGACTGTCTGATGCTCCTTTAAATGTTTTCTCAGATTCTCCTTTATTTTCATAAATCCTTTCCTCTATGAGCCCTATATCATCATGTTCATCCTTCGAACCTCTCTTAGCCAAATTGTTAGGTTCATAAAAAATTACATGAATATTTTCTTCCACACACATAGTTCTTTTATTAAATACTTTATATGCTTTACTATGTGGTGAATATTCAAAGTATAATCCCTCATCACTTATATCTCAAATTTACCTAGAGCGACTTTACCATTATTTTGCACAAAACATGTATAACCAAAAGCTCTCAGGTGGGTGATGTTGGACTTTCTTCCTCGAAGTAACTCACAATATAGATTGTTGAATTGAACTTTATCTCATTACCTTTATCACACATTTGGGAGATACTAAGTACATTAGACTTGAGTGCAACCACATAGTATACATCTTTTATGTCATGAGAGAGTGATTTACCAACTTTATCCATTTCAGTTATTTGTCCCTTCTTCCCATTTTCAAAGGAAGACATTCCCTCCTCTGAAGGCTGTTAGTGAGAGGAAATTCTTCTTTTTACTAGTCATATGTCTTGAACAACCACTGTCCAAACACTAATCCTGATTGCGTCCGCTCATTTTAGCCAGCAAAAAAAATTAGAAGTTAGCTTGGGTCCCTTTTTATTGGAAAAAAATTGAATCAAGTCTCTTTTTTCTGAGAAAGGCATGACATTGAATGTCTCTTTCTTATTGACCTTAATCTAGTTAGTTTGAACATAGGTAGTGACTCATGCTTTTTTTCTTCACTAACACATGCTTAGGTAGTGATATACGTCCAATTCGCACTCAATAGTGAGTGAAAATGGTCGTTGATATTATAGTACCCAACAAGAGTCGGGGTCGAATTTCACAGGGAGTTTATGCAGGATGCTACGGTAGACACTTGATGATAATGTGTGAAAGAACTCAAATGTGCTTCTAAAAAAGGGTGTTTGTTTTCCAATTCCAAAATTAACACTAACAAATTTAAATTAATTAGAAGAAACTAGAAAGCGAGTAATTGATTTTGATGTTTTTAATCAAATGGAAAAACGCCTAGGAATGTAACCTTCACCTAGGTGGTAACTTAGTAGGTAAATTACTTAAATGCTTGTTTTGTTAATCGGGGTATATTATAACTCTCAATTACCCACTCAATACCTATCATTTATATAGTGGTTATGCAAAATTGGTTTCCTCAAGTCTAGTTGAGTATCAATTCAAACAACTGATATGAGCTCAAGTAGGGCTTATCCTATCTCTAGTTAAAACACTTTAATTAGACTAGCCAAAACCTTAACTGGCTCAATTCCTTATTAGCCAAATTTTTCTACACTAAATCCCTCTTTCTCAAGAAAGAACTAAGTCAAATAGGCATGAATCAATGTTTGCAACCATTAATTCTAGAAATAATGCGTAAACAAGGCTAAATAATAAACATTCAATTATAAATAAGCGCTAAAGTTAATAACCTATAAAGTTTACACACTAGGGTGGGCCACGACCCTAGATAAAATCTAGCTACTCATGCTAGGAAGTGAAGAAAACAAAAAAGACGCAATTAAAGCCATAAACTAAGATTAAATGATAAAACTAGTGATTCTTCACAAAAAATAGTCACAACTTTCCCAAAACAGAAAAAGATAACTACTACAGCTGATTGCAATTTGAAGCTTGCCCTAAAAAGTGTTTCCTGTCTATTTATAGTGCTCTAAAATTTGCTGACAAAATTACCTTTCGGGATGTTCTTAGGACACAAAATTCCATGTGTGGTCTGTACTTTTCTTCTCTTCTTTAGTTAGAGGAATTCTGTAGCCGCACAATTCCATCTGCGGATGCATTTCAGCTTCTGCGGCCGCACCTTTCCATCTGCGGCTGCGCTTTGGCAAGGCTTTACACAATTTAAAGTGCGGACCACGCTTCTTCAAAATCCTTTGAAGCTTTAGGTGTCTATTCTGCGGCCGCACATGCGTTTCTGCGGATCTCTCTTTCTTCTGCGGTCACATAATTACTTCTACGGACCGCACTTTGGCTTGCTTTGTTTCTTCTTGCCTTTTTGAGCTGGATTACTCTTTTTTGAGGTAGATTTCTTCGTTAAGGTCCAATCCTCCAATATTCATGCAATTTACACAATTTTATTAGTTTTGGGAATAAAAATTAATACCTTCAGACTAAAACTAAAGCAAGAAGGTACTAATAATTTGTTAAACTCCACACTTATCAACTCTCCCAAGCTTAATTCTTTGTTTGTCCTCAAGCAAATAGATTAATTCCCACCTTATCAAAAATGAAAGGTCATTTTAAAGATTCAATTGTAAGCCATTCATACTCAGTTGGGACCAACAATTACCCACAATATCCATACATTTTCAACAAGGTGAAAAAATATATGTTACGCGCATATAACTCTAGTGTGACATTTGAGCTTCAAGAATTGACTTCACTCATCAAGGACTATTATTATATCATACAAATTATGGTGGATTCCAAAATCTTCCTCCTCTACCTTCTATTTTCCATGCTCACTTCGAGAATTGACACTCAATTTCTAGATCAGTGAAAGGTTCATTCTTCTCTCACAAACAAATGTAATAAGTAAAGCTTCAAGTACCATAGGTTTGCCCCTCATGTAGATCTCCACTAATGTAAGCTCACTTGGTTCAAAATTAAGTAGGACTTCTTCTGGATTTTAATGAAGGCGTTTGGATTGGGGTGGGTTACCATATGGGATAAGTGGTTACACCATTCCTTAAGCACTCCACATTTTCATTTCTTGGTTCACTTTTACCAACCTTTAGAGGCATTTTTTTTCTTGGGGGCTAGAGAGACTTGATAATAATCTTTCTTGTTCATTTGATTCTTTATCTCCCTTGATGCTCATACTAGAGATAATTGTCTCGTTTTTATTTCATCAACCTTCCTTTTTATTCTTTTTTTGGTATTTTTCTTTTTGTTTTTTACTTTTCTTGCCATCTCTTTTCATAGAGATCATTATTTTTTCTTTTTGGTGCCTTGATACCTCTTTTAGATTCCTCAACTTTCCCCCATAAACTTATGTCTTAAGCCACTTATTTTATAAGAGTGTTAAAGAAGGTTCGACTGCCAAGAGATAATTATAGACAAAACGGGTAAGGGCTTGTAGCACAGTTACCAATAGAGAAAGGCTAAAGGCTCAAAGGGGTTGACTATGGATAACAAGCATTATGTGGCAATAGAAAGCTCAAACGGACCAAGGGAAAGCGTACAATCATCTTGGAAACAAACAAACCTAGAATTTCTCCTTGAAACACATTCGGGGCGAGCTATGGACCATCCACTCAAATACTTGAACTATTAACAAAAGTCACCTCACATGTCATGCAACTTGACCTTATAAGAGGATAAAGTCTAAATCCTACAACAATCACAATCAAGTTAAAGATCACTATGTTCCAATCAACCATTCAATGATTATCAAAATCAACTCAAGAATCTCAAAGTAACTAACTAGAGCTTATGGTATACACATAAGATTCAACTAAACCTACCCATTCTAGCATGGTTTAATAGTAACCCATTACAAATATACCCCACATGGATACACGGATGGAATATAATCACAGATAGCTTAAAGAGAATCTAACAAGAAGAAATTTAATTTAAAAATCAAAATAAAACAAAATCAACATGAATGAAGAATACCAGATGATGTGAGTGTGCAAGATCTTGTGAGTGCAAATGAGTGTGTGTGTTTGATATTATGAGATCCTTATGTAAGCTCTCAGTGTAAAAGTAATTTTTAATAGAGTGATGAGGCCTAAAATTCTATTTATACATAGAGTAATTGAGAGGAAAAGGGTCGAGTAAGGCCGCACAATTCCAAGTACAGTTCGCACTCCTTCACCCGGCCTTCAGTTTTCTGCTTTTCATGTGCGGTCCGCACAATTTCAAGTGCGGACGCATAATTCTCCTTGCGATCACACAATTGCCCCGCACTACTAGGGAAAATGTTCAGAGACACTATCATTTGACACCTTGGTTAGATTCATGAAATGCGATCCGCAAATGAAATCTGCGTATGCATAAATATTTCTGCGATGGCACAATCTTTCTGCGTCCATAAAATTTAAAAGTGAAGTCCGCATTTTCTGCTCCACTTACTCAATTTCTTTTTTTTTTTTGACGAAAATTTTCTTTTATTTCATAAAAAAAAAACTGACATTACATGCCCAGACTAAAGCTGACCATTAGTCTCTAATTTCTATTACAAATTATAACTAGACTATGTATGTATCACTAACAATTTAAGGCAGTCTATTTACAAAGTATAATCCTGGCTTCCATTTGATTTTCTCCTTTCCTTGTATGTGTATGTGCATTGCAATTTCCTTACAAACTGCATCGATATTGTATCTTCCTTTGTTGAATCACATCGAGTTTCTTTCATTCCATATGCAGTACATAACCATTGCAAATGCTGTCGTGGTCATTTCTGCCTTACGATCCTTCTTCTTTGCCATGTTACTAATCCATCTCAACTCATGGTTCCAGTCCCCTATCAATCTTGTATGACCCATCCAGTTCAATATCCTTTCCCACAGCTTGTTTGTATTATGATAATAAAAATAAAGATGATCAAATATTTCCTCAGCTCTTCCACAGAAAATACACTCTCTCTGCACTTGAATGCCTAGTTTAGCAAGCCTATCCATAGTTGCTATTCTTTGGTTAATAGCTAACCATAGATGAAACTTGAACCTAGGATGAATCTGAGAGTGCATGTGAATACTCTTCCATTCAACCTTAAGGAATTGGGGCTGCATCTGGACATATGCCTTGTGTATCTGAAATTTACCTTGCTTCACAAAGCTCTCCAGTATAGTTGTAATACTATGTTGATCTGTCCTAATTTTTAAAACTTCATCTTTTTCCTCTATGATCTTCCTCATCACCCATGCTGCTTCTTTGGGTGTGTGTACATCTTCAATTTGTCTGTTCTTTATGTAATAAGTATGAGCCCATCTAATCCACAGTGCATCTTTCTTCATAGCCAGAGCCCATAGGTGTTTTAGCATTGTTGCTTTGTTCTACATCTTCATATTTATCATATTCAATCCATCTGCTAATTTAGGTTGGCATAGTTTGTCCCATGCAATCAAAGCTTTCCTAGATAACTCATTTGAACCAGTCCACAGGAAAGTCCTCCATATAGTCTCTATCATCTTCATAATCATTTTTGGAATTAAGAAGATTTGAGCCCAATATGTTTGTACACCAAATAGAACTGATTTGATAAGCTGTAGCCTTCCTGCATATGAGAGAATCCTTGCTGACCAGCATCTGACTTTCTCTGTGATCTTCTCAACTAAAGGCAGTCACTTACTCAATTTCGTCCACCCTTCTTTCATCTAACAGTCAAAACCTTGCAGCACACTTCAAATCAAGTTAAAATTAACAAAGAACATCTAACCAATCAAAGAAAAAAAAGGAAAAGAACTTGGATTGCCTCCCAAGAAAGTGCATGATTTAACATCGCTGCACGACGCAATGTCCAAGAATCCTCATGTGAAGTAAATGACCTCCACAACGTGGCGCTCTCCAACATTTCCCAAGCAGTGCTTCACCCGGTGACCATTGTCCCAGAATATTTTATTTTTCTTGTTCTTCAAATCCAATGCACCGAAGGGTGTCACACCAATAATTTCAAATGGACCACTCCACTTGGACTTGAGCTTCCTGGGGAAACATCCTCAACCTTGAGTTAAACAACAATACAAGATTGCCAGCTTTGAATTCTTTGTTCCAAATGCACTTGTCATGAAGATATTTCATCTTTTCTTTGTACAACGATGAACTCTCATACGCATGGTACCGGAAATCATCCAATTCATTCAGGTGTGAAACCCACAAGTTCGCGGCTACATCCCAATCAAGATTCAAATTCTTTAAGGCCCATATTTCCCTGTGCTCTAATTCCACTGGAAGATGACAAGCTTTCCTGAATACTAACCGGCATAGAGACATTCCGATAGGTATTTTATAAGCCATCCTATAAGCCTATAATGCATCATCAAGGTTCTTAGACCAATCCGTCTTATTTGCATTTTCCATTTTAGACAAGATACTCTTTATCTTCCGGTTGGAGACTTCCATTTGACCACTAGCTTGTGGATGATAGGGAGTCGTGACTTTCTGAGTAACACCATACTTGCTAAGTAAAATGTCAAAAGCTTTGTTACAAAAGTGTGTCCCCTCATTGCTTATGATTGCACGGTGAGTACCAAATCTTGCAAAAATATTCTTCTTCAAGAAAGCCACTACACTTCTCGCCTCATTGTTGGGTAAGGCGACGAACTCCACCCATTTGAATACATATCCACTGCGGCCGAGATGTAAGTGTTTCCACAAGAACTCACAAAAGGGCCCATAAAGTCAATGCCCCAAACATCACAAATATCAATCTCCAAGATGGTTGTGAGAGGCATCTCATTTTTCTTTTAAATTCCTCTGTCCCATTGGGCATTCATCACATCTTTTCACCAAGTCACTTGCATCTTTATAAAGAGTAGGCCAATAAAATCCACACATCAGAACTTTGGCCGTCATTCTTGCTCCACCATGATGACCACCATATGGCAAAAAATGACATTGCTCTACGAATATCACATTGCTCTTCTTATTGTACACACCATCTTATCATCCCATTCGTACAAATTCGAAAGAGGTATGGCTCATCCCAATAGCAATCTTGACAATCTCTTTTGAGCTTCCTCCTTTGGTTTGAAGAGAACTCATCAGGAATGATACCACTCACAAGAAAATTTTCCAAATCTATAAACCATAGTACCTCTTTCATTGATAGTGCCAAAATTTGCTCATCGAGAAAGAGTCATTGATTTTAAGGCCATCATGTGGCCTCCCCTCCTCCTCCAAACGAGACAAGTGGTCCACTAGTTGGTTTTCACTTCCTTTCTTGTCTTGAATGTCAATATAAAATTCTTGCAACAATAGTACCCATATCATCAACCAAGCTTTAGATACCTTTTTTCTCATGAGATAGCAAAGCGTCGCATGAATTGTTTGGATCCCATCAAGTACGAGCGTAACTTTTCAATTGCAAACACAATAGCAAGGACCTCTTTCTCTATAACAGTGTAATTGACTTGCGCACTATTCATGGTCTTACTAGAATAGTAACTCGGATAAAAACTTTGTTAGTACATTTCCCCAAAATAGCCCCACCGCTAAATCACTTGCATCACACATAAGTTCAAAAGGAATGCTCCAATTTGGAGCAGTAATGATAGGAGTAGTTGTCAACTTGAGCTTCAATTTTCAAGCTCGCATACAATCATCATTGAAATGAAAATTGGCACCCTTCTCAAGGAGCTTATACAATGGTTCACCACTTTAGATAGATCTTTGATAAAGCGCCGGTAGAAACCCGCTTGGCCTAAGAAACTCTGCACACCCTTCTCCAAAGTTGGGGTGGAAGCTTAGAAATTACCTCAATCTTCGCCTTCTCAACTTCAATTCTATTCTTTGAGATTTTATGGCCATGGACAATGTCTTCTTCAACCATGAAATGACATTTCTCCCAATTGAGCACCAAACTGGTCTTTTCACATCTAGCCAACACTTTTTCCAAATTTGTAAGACAACCATCAAAAGAAACCCCAACAATTGAGAAGTCATCCATGAAAACTTCAAGGTAGTCCTCCATTATATCCATGAAAATAGCCATCATACACCGTTGAAAAGTCACTGGTATATTGCATAAACCAAAATGCATCCTCTTGAAAGCAGAAGTACTATAAGGACGTGTAAATGTTGTTTTCTCTTGATCTTCCGGAACAATAAGAATTTGGTTGTACCCCGACTACCCATCAAGAAAACTACATAAGCACGAACGGACAATCTATCGAGCATTTGGTCCATGAAAAGATGTGGAAAGTGTTCCTTCCTTGTGACTTTGTTGAGCTTACAATAATCCATACAAACTCTCCAACCGGTCAGTGTTCTTGTGGGAATCAACATTCATATCATTGGTAACAACTGTCATTACATCCTTCTTTGGGACACATTGAACCAGAGAAGTCT
The DNA here is from genome assembly GCA_026770625.1 of Nicotiana glauca. Taxonomy (NCBI): domain Eukaryota; kingdom Viridiplantae; phylum Streptophyta; class Magnoliopsida; order Solanales; family Solanaceae; genus Nicotiana; species Nicotiana glauca. The sequence continues at coordinate 94,818 of MU734497.1, forward strand.
ATGAACTATCAGATATGGGGTAGACAACCCCGACATCCAACCACTTGATAATCTCCGTCTTGACCGCTTCTTGTATAGCCTTATTGAGTCTTCTTTGATGTTCAATGGACGGTCTAGCACCATCCTCCAACTTGATCTTATGCATGTAAAATGCGGGTCTTATACCCTGAATATTTGCCAAAGTCCATCCAATAGCCTTCTTCCTCTTTTGCAACACTGCCAATGTGGAATAACCAACACGATAGTCAAATAAGAGAAAAAAATAATCGGTAATGTAGAACAAGGGCCAGGAAATTTATACCGAAGGTGTGGAGACAATGGCTTCAACTCCAAAGTAGGTTTCTCTTCAATAGAAGGCTTTGTGGGAGGAGTGTTCATGTTCTCAAGATCCAAAAACAATTTTCGTGGGATAGTAATACGACCCTATTCCTTACAAATAATTCACATACTCCATGAAACCATTCATTTCGTCATCATCAAAGTTGAGAAAAATGGCTTCCAACATATCACCAACATTGATTGTAGCACTTGTATCATCAACAATAACATCGATCACCAAGTCCACAAAAGAACATACCTCATTGTTAATTGGTTTCCACATAGGCATACATATATGGAATGACACTTTTTCAACACCAACCCGAAAAGGGAGTTCACCGGCTTCCGCATCACAAAGAGTTGTACCCATGGCAAGTAATGGTCTCCCAATAATGATAGGCACTTCATAATCAACTTCACAATCTAGAATAACAAAGTCCGCTGTACGAATGAACTTGCCAACCCAACCAAAACATTTTCAATAACTCCCAATGGCCTTTTCATGGTACGATAGGCCATTTGCAAGCTCATAGATATGGTTCTTAGTTTCCCAATTACCAAAGTTTTAAACACTGAATAGGGTATAAAATTGATACTCTCCCCAAGATCACAAAGAGCTTTATCAAAATCGGCACTCCTAATTGTACAAGGAATTGTGAAAACACCGGGATGTTCGAACTTAGGAGTCATGGAATAAATAGTTACACTCACTTGATGATGGACTTGATAGTTTCAAAATTCATTGGCCTCTTTTTGGTCACATGGTCTTTATAAACTTTGCATAGCCGGGTATTTATTACAAAGCCTCTACCAATGGCACATTAATAGAGAGAGTTTTCATCATTTGAATGAACTTCTTGAATTCATCCTTACCATTTTTCTTGGCAAGTCTTTGAGGACAGGGAGGTGGAGGCTTAGAAAATGGTGCCTTAGCCTTTTGCAATACAGGCTCCGGTATGTCAATGATGTGCTCCCTTGACGGGTTCACCTCCTCTTAAGTCTCTTCCACACTATCATCAGTGTCAATATGAACCTCATCATTTTCTTGAACATCACTGTTTGGGATTTCCTCTTCTTGTATCACTTGGTCATCATTCATAAGTCCCTTTCACTTGAGGTTGGTGCATTCCCGCCTTTTCCACTTCTTGTGATAATCGCCATTGCATGTCCTGGTATTGTTACCACCCTTTGGGTTCACTACCGTATCACTTGGTAGTGCACCCTTAGGATGATCATGAAGAGCTTGAGAGATTTTTCCCATTTGAACTTCAAGATTATGTATTGATGTGTTGTGTGAGGCAAGTTGGGCGTTTGAATCGGCATTATTTTCCATAATTTGCTTAAACATATTCTCAATACGGCCCATCTCATTGTTTGAATCACTTGAACCATGGAAAGGATAAGGAAATGTGTTTCTAGGTTGTTGATACATTGCGGGACTTTGAAAATCCAACCCCCGATTTCCTTGTTTTTTCCCCAACCAAATTGATTGTTGCTTTCCTAATATTCTTAGTTGTTTCCACTCCAATTAATTGGTTGTTTTCACTTCAATTTCATTGGTTGTTGTTGTGGTGCAATTTTTCATGATTTTTAGAACCCCAATTGCCTTGGTTAAGTTTTAATCGCCATTGTTGTTGATTGGAGCCTTGGAAGTTGTTCCTTTGCCCTTGGTAATTATTCACATATTAAACCTCTTCTTCTTTCTCATTAACATAATCATCTTGATCAAAACCACCTTCATCCTGCACATAACTCTCCACTCAGGTTTGCATGTGTGGACCCTTTCTCCTCTTTTTATTGACCAACACATTTACCCATTCCATAGCATGAAGTTACTTAGGAGCTTGAACTTGATTAAGTTGGGCCTTTGCAATTTGAGTCGTTGTTGTTGTTAATTTGTTAATGGATTTCCCATGATCTTGCAACTCTTTATGGAGGTGAATCGTGTTGGGATCACCTTGTGGAACATTGGCTCGTGATTTTCAAGCCGATGACGTTTCTGCCATCTCATCAAGAATCTCACATGCCTCAGCATAAGGTATTGTCATAAAGTTGCCACTGGCCAATTGATTGACCACACATTGGTTTTTAGTATTAATACCATGGTAGATAGTTTGTTGGATCATGTTATTGGTTATATTTTCAAGCTCATTATTCTACTCATTCAATGGAATATTTTTAATGTCATTATTCACCATTTCATACCTACAATTTCTTCAACAAATTAGTAACACGGAAGGGAAAGAAGATATTTCAAGAACACACTAAAATATACACTGCAAAAACTCCCCGGCAATGGCCCCAAAAATCAATCCACGTCCAATCTTCACTCAATAGTGAGTGAAAACGGTCGCTGATATTATAGTACCCAACAAGAGTCGGGGTCGAATTTCACAAGTAGTTTGTGTAGGATGTTGGGGTAGATACTTGATCAGAGTATGTGAAACAACTCAATTGTGCTTTCAACAAAGGGTGTTTGTTTTTCAATTCCAAAATTAACACTAACAAATTTTAACTAATTAGAAGAAACTAGAAAGCGAGTAATTATTTTTGATGTTTTTAATCAAATGGAAAAAAGACTAGGGATGTTTTCGCCTAGGTGCTAACCTAATAGGCAAATCATGTTAATGCTTGTTTTGTTGATCGGAGTGGATTATAACTCTTAATTACTCATTAAATACCTCTCGGTTATATAGTGGTTATGTCCAAATTGGCTTCTTCAAGTCCAATTGAGTATCAATTCAAACAATTGATATGAACTCAAGTTGGACTTTACCTATCTATAGTTTAAACCCTTTATTTAGATTAGCCAAAACCTTAACTAGCCCAATTCCTTTTTAGCCATATTTTCCTATACTAAATCCCTCTTTCTCAAGTAAGAAGTAAGTCAAATAGGCATGAATCAATGTTTGCAATCATTAATTCTAGAAATAATGCTTAAACAAGGCTAATAATAAATACCCAATCATAAACAAGTAATAAAATTAATAACGCATAAGGTTTACACACTACACAGAGATTGAAGAGGACACCTTGTAGAGAATATTCCTTGGCAGACTTTTATAAAGGAGGTTCTTGCCTTAACATTTTTCTGGATGATACGGCGAACCTCACCATTATATTCTTCATCTCTTTTGATGTGCTTGTTTTCGTTGCTATCCACTTTTGTAGATATGATTGGCATGTGATTAATAATTATCCACATGTCATAATTAGTTTCCTGAAGAAACACCTCCATAAAAATCTTTTATTCATCAAAGTGTTGTCCATCAAAGGGAGGAGGTCTTCCAATGTGCATCCCTAGCTGTACAGGAGGTTCAGACTCATTGGACTCGTGTGAGACAATTACAACATACAGACTGATAGTCTTATTGATGATCAATTTTGACCCTCCCTTTTAAAATTAAATTATTTACACCTATTGCTTCATTCTCTTTGTGTATCGTATTTCCTTGATTGTTACTATTTGATGCTAATTTTTAATTTTTGGCTTCTTTTTGTCTCCCCTTTTTCCTTATCGTCTTTTTGTCTCCCTCTTATTCACATTTTCTTGAGCCGAGGATCTATCGGAAACGGCCTACGTCTCCAAGTAGGGATAAGGTCTGCATACGCACTATCCTTCCCAGACCCCACTTGTGGGAATATACTGGGTATGTTGTTGTACACTTATTAATCAACAATTAATGTAATAAAATATTTTTGAATCAACAATACCTATTTTCTTAAAATATAAATGATATAATAATAATTAGCAACATTATATTAATAGTAATTTAGTATTAAACATTTATAAATTATATTACTCCTAGATTAATTAAAATGGATTTCATATCTTAATAAATAATTTTTATAACTAATTCAATAATTTAGTCTCAATTTTATAACATATTACCTCTATTACTTTAATTGGCCAAGATTAGCTTTTACAATTCAATGAGAAGTATTATAATCAATTTCAATAACTAATTAATTACAATAATAAATAATATATTTGATAATTATATTTTATCAAATTTAATTAAGATTAATCAAGTCTAATCAATTTAAGTACAAAGGGTATTAAAAACTCAAAAAGGCCGTAGTTGCAAATATCTAATTAAACCAAATGTGGGTAAAGATTAAATTCTATTTCAGCTGATTTAGCCAAAAATACAAACCCAATACCCTTGAGTCGGTCTGGAACCCACCCCATCCATTCAAGTTGGTAATCCATGCCACCCCGTATGAGCCAATAATAAAGTGCCATATCACCCCTCTCCTACACTCGCACAAGAAAGACAAAATAATCTGCACCGTTGATCTAATTCATCAATAGTCCATAATTAATCCCTATTTTTTTTCAAACCATCACCAGATCTCTTCTCAATCGTTGGATCATAAAGATCCAATGACCATCGTTTTTCCATAATAAACCCTTTTACTAATTTTTATTCTCCGAAATATCGGAGTCGTTGATCAAAAGATCCAACAGCTCAGATCTCATCCCTCACTTTAAATCCAAAAGTACTCCTAACCCTAATCAATCTATCACCCACTGGCCGCCCTTCTTTGCCCATTCTCTCTCTTTACTTTCATCCCCATCAACCCCATCAATCCAAAACCTTGCACGAATTTGTGCAAGGTCACTCGAATCAAGCCTGAATCATCCTTCTTGTCCTTGCTAACTTCGAATCCCACCTGAAACCTTCCCTGTCATCACCACAATTCAAAAACCCTAAATTCGAAACCCTAGACCTAAACTATGCAATCCAAAATTTCATCAGTCCTTCCTCTGTTCCGTCGAATCGGAGAATGCATGACCATTTTCTTTAACTTCATCATCATTATTTGATGTCCAGAGGTCAAATACAGTGACCTCTATACAATAGCATTTAACCGATGGTCTGATGGCTTCAATGGTCGACCTCCTCATGCCTAGGTAAGATCATCATTGTTTTCCCCTCTTTTCTTCTACTTTTGACCCTCCTTGCTATCATCATCCATCTATCATCACTTTTCCACTACCATTTTGAATTCAACCGAAACCCTAAATGGCTTCAATGCTACTATAAATAGGGCATTCAATGTCTTCACCTATCAATAGACACCAACGCATACCTAATGTCACCGGAAAATATAACATTATAGGTTTTAACTTTCTACAAAATTTAAGTACTAGTAACTCTTCTCTAATTTCTCTTTTTCTTCTTATATTTTGTTCGAGATTCAACCATATGTGAGTTGATCATTGTCGGTTTTGAATCCCAAAAAGCATAAAAAATGATTCCTACTTGGTTTGCTGGTCTACAGAAGGTCAGTGCACACTTTCTCTCTCTCTATATCCTGGTTAATTGTGCAATTTTGTATTTATGGTGTTTTCTGTATTAGTTGTCCATTGTTTGTGATAATATATTAGTGATGTTGTCACGACCCTAAATCCAACCCGGTCATGATGGTGCCTCTCGTGTAGACAAGGCCAACCGACACACATCCAATTTACTTTAAGCAATTAAAATAATAAATACTAAGTCTTTAATCAGAAATAAAATCCCAAAATAAGCCTTTAACAGTATAATTTGCAGAAATAAAAATCAACACAGCCCGACATTAGAGTGTCACTAGTCATGAGCATCTAAAACAATACTAAAAGTCTCAAGTCTAATCCACTACTACATAACTGAATAAAAAAGAACTAAGATAGAGGGAGAATGCACTGGGCTGCGAATCGCCAAGCAGCTACCTAGTAAATCTCCAAAGACTTGCTGGAACTATCAACCCTCATGAGTAGGACCTGTAGAACTCGAATCTGTACCCAGGGGTGCAGGGAGTAAAGTGAATGCTCCAACTCAGTGAGTAATAAAAATAAATGAAGACTGAGCGATATAAAATCACGTAAGATACAACATTAATCTAAAAGAAGCATAACAAAATCAGTAAATATAATTAAGCAGTGAAATCTCATAAACATCCCTTAAATATTTAAAAAATATACAGGGAAAAAACTAAAAAGGTAAACACATAATAATTGCCCCTCGGGCATAGTAACAACAAAATCAGCTCCTCGAGAAATATCACAGAACAATACCAGCCCCTCGGGCTATGTCTCACATCACAATGGGTACCCGCGCTCACTGGGCATGTACAGACTCCGGATGGGGCCCCTTATGGCCCAAGCGCAATATCAAGTCATCTCGTGGCATCATAAACAAGCTCTCATCCTCATATCAATCTCAAGCCACCTCGTGGCGTACAATTTAAGGCCCTCGACCTCATTAGCATAATCAATATATCACTGCTGCGGCGTGCAGCTCGACCCAAAAGTTTCCTCACAACACAAGCCCTCGGCCATACTCAGTCAGAATCTCCACTCAGGCAACAGTAAAATATGAAGCTAAGCTCAAATATCTTTAAAATATCATTTAAATGTGTTTAAAATAGAATAACACACTTGAGTTTGAAAATAGTAAAAATATAGTATGACTGAGCACCAGTATGAAATCAAACAGTGAGGAAAATAACATTTAGAATCCCTTAAGGGTTCGAACAGTTGGCACAAAGCCCAAGTATGATATTTGGCCCAAAATAATAATATTAAATAATTAACTGTCAAATATGCAGTAAAATAGTCAATTGGGATGGACTAAGTCACAGTCCCCAATGGTGTACGGCCCCACGCTCGTCATCTAGCATGTGTCTCACCTTAACATAGCCGAACGCTATGAAATTCCGGAATTTTATACCCTCAGGACAATATTTAAAATCATTACTCACCTCAATCCATCCCGAAATCTAGCTTGCAATGCATTTGCCCTTCGAATCGATCTCTGGATGCTCTGAATATACCAAAATTAGAATGTAACCATTAATTTATGCTAAAGGGATGAAGCCCACTCGAAAATATTCGAAAAACATCACAAAATTTGAAATTACTAAAACTCGACCCCCAGGCCCACGTCTTGGAATTCAATAAAATTAACATCACTAGATTCCTTATCTCCCCACCAGTTCATACATATAAAAAGTTCCAAAATCCGATCACAAATGGCCTTCCAAAACCTCAATCAAAGGCAAAGATTTTTAAGCCCTAGTTTCTCAACTTCACCTTTAATTACAACTCTAATCCATGCATTAACACCATAAAACGAGTTTTCGTAATCCAAAACCTTACCTCAATGATGTCTCTTTGATTTCTCTCTTCAAAATCGCCCAAAGCTCTAAAATTCGTGTTAAAAAGTGAAAAAACCTTCTAAAAATAGCGAAGGAACTAATTTATATTTTCTGTCCAGATATTTTTGCATCTGAGGTCAAATTTCCACTTCTGCAATACTGCATTTGCGGCCAATGAGCCGCTTCTGTGGTTCTTCACTTAACCGGCCCTTTCCGCATCTGCGATGGGCTTTCCGCACTTGCGCCTTCGTAGATGCGGCCACACAACCGCTTTTGTGGTCCCAGCCAAATGCACCTCTTTCTGCTTCTGCGGCCCCTCTTTTGCATATGCGGTGCCGCACCTGCGGTTCCCAATCCGCAGGTGTGGAAATACGAGAAGCAGCACAATCTGCAACTTCAATAATTCCTCAAACTCCCTGTCAACCATCTAAAATCATCCCGAGGCCCGCGGAACCTCAACCAAAATCACAAACATATCCCATAACCTTATTCAAACTTGTACCAATCTTTAAAACACCTCAAACAACATCAAAATCACCAAAACTCATCGAATTCAAGCCTAAGGTTCTAAATTTTTCCGCATTCCTCTTTTTATCAAAAACTCAACCAAACCACGTCCAGATAACCTAAAATTTTGCACACATATTCCAAATTACATAAATAAGCTACTTCAACTTCCGAAATTCCATTTCGATCCCTATATCAAAATCTCACCTATCAACCGTAAAATGCCAAAAACTCAATTTCTCCAATTCAAGCCTAAATCTACTCCGGACCTCCAAAACACATTTCGATCACACTCCAAAATCCCAAATCATTTCCCGAAGCTATTCGAACCATCCGAACTCACATCTGAGCCCTCTAACACATAATTCAATATCCAGTTAACTTTTCCAACTTAAGCTTTCTTTAAAGAGACTAAGTGTTTCAAAACCTTTCCGAACCCGATCCAACCAACCTGATCAATTATAAAACCCATAATTAAAGCAAATAGAAGTAGAAATTGGGGAAATGAAGTGGTAACTCATGAGACGACCGACCGGGTCGTCACAAATGTAGGATTATGCTTGTTACGTTCTGCTTCCGTATGCCATTCTACTGTTAAATTAGTGATTCTTTGATAAGTCATGATGTCTTGGTATTGTTATCAAACTTGTTTTGTCAATGAAGTCTATCTATCATGACTTAGCTAGTTACAATACTTCTATGATATTATAGTCTCACGTATTAATCCAGTTAAAACCTCATACCTACTAAACTATGCTAGTTGAACCTTATGTCTGTGATATTATGTTATATGGTTTCAGTTCAAAAAAATAATTCTTACCATTGTTCATACTCTCATGTTGAATCTGCTTGACTCTAGTTGGTAATTTATTCATGCTACTATGATGAAATGATCTATGTGTGTTCCTCATGATAAAGAAGTCAGATGATGAACCTTGTTAGAATATTAAAAAACCTTCCCTCATATCTGAATATAATATGTTTGGATTGACCCCTGTAATTTGTGTTAATGTTTGCCATCTTGTCACACCCCAACCTAGGTGAGGCGTGGCTGACACCCGGTGTCGTACTGGCCTGAGTGAACCACTCTATAACTCATGATCGTTCGACGAAACTATCATAGGACAATGTAGGCTGACTTAGTTGAACTCATTCTTTCTGAAACTATCATAGGACAACATTACCACAACTTGTAATATATAACTGTAAATGGGAAAACACTATATCAGAGAGCCATAATACTTAAAACATGAATACACATAGGCCATAAAGGCCTCTGACATATAGTACATAATGAACTTGTGTCTATAAAACCTCTAAGAGTATCTGATATTGAAACATGGTCAGGACAGGGCCCTAGCCTACCCATAAGTTTGTAGTGGCATGACGACTTATAGAATTGACTGCACTCCGGATGAAGTTTAGTCTAACCAATCATTCCTTGAATGCTAACCTGTCTATTATGAGGGCTCGTCCAACTGATTATCTATACATGTAGGCATGAATGCAGTGCCCACAACAAAAAGGACGTCGGTACGAATAATGTACCGAGTATGTAAGCTAGATCTGAAATATAACATTAAGTCAATATAATTGATAGAGATATAAGAATCAAACTTTGCCACCGAGGACCGTGATATGCATACTTATTATACATATATATTTAATGCATCACTTTGGGATTATTACCCACATCATAACAAGACCACCCAAACTCATCAAAGATAATTGCCCGACTGGCCGTAGCTCAATGGTAAATGCATAACTATCCAACCAATGGTACATAATGATACATAGCTGCCCAACAGGTGGTAACTGCTCGACCAGCCGTAGCCCGGTGGTAAATGCATCACTGCCCAACCGATCGTAGCTTGATGGTAAATGCATGATCGTCCGTAGCTCAGTGGTAAATGAAGATGCATATAAAATTACATTATGAACATCATCGTCTTTATCATATGACTCAATAGACACTTAGGAACATATTTAGGCTTTCTTTGAATTATATTTCACAGGAACGAATAACGTAGACATCCTTAACTATTGAGAGTCGAACAATTTATAGAATAGCTTTACGTGTAAGTTTCGTTACTTGGATCATACCAAAAGAAGGAAGGATTATTCTTATCATACCTTAAACCCATTGAGTCCTTAATACCTTCCAAAAAACTCTTCAAACAACTCAACTTAATCTAACATAGCATAAGAAGATTCAAAATAAGTGTTGAGTAAAGGCTAAGTCCGTCACTTAACCTAGATTATGTAAATTTAAAGAGATATTTGGGGATTTTAGACCATGGTATTGGAGAGTGAGATTTGTTGATCTGAGGGTTGATTTGTGGTTGAAATTGGATGATTTTTGTATGGTTGGACTCATAATTAAATAGGTGATCGAAATTTATGAATATTGTGGGGTTCCAAGGTGCGAGCCTAGGGTTGACTTTTTGGGTTGGATTTTTTATTGGAGTTACATATCTTAGTTTTATCATTTGGAATTATTTCCTATAACTATTATTGATGGTATTAAGTTGATTGTGACTTGATTCGAGTCGTTCAGAGACCGATTCGTAAGGCAAGGGCTTTTTGGAGTATTGAGTTGCGCGCTTTGAGGTAAGTAACGTTTCTAAGCTTTGAATTAAGGGTATTTATCCCTAGGAAACATGTTATTTGGGATGTGTTAGGGTGGCACACATGTTAGGTGACGGGCGTGTGGGCGTGCATCGCGGTAATCACGTGATGGGTTGACTATTGGACTATGTTGCTATTATGTCTTGTTTTATCCGTGCCTTCACTACTTGCTAGATTAATTCGACCATGATTCATGTTAGAAATCATATTTAGGCTATATGATTATTTAATTGAGACATGATGAGGCTATTTTTATTGTTTTTGGTTATCTGATTTAACTGTATTTTTACACTCAGTCATGATTCTTCATTGGCATGTCATATTTCAGTCTATATTCATTATTCATTGTTACATCGTATGTTATCATTGTTGTTTGATATGTGGATTTGTTGGGCTGAGCGATGATAAGTGGAGATTTTGATCGCTTATTTGCTCTCTTTTAATTGCGTTTTAGCACAAAATGCTTAAAGGTATTCCCAAGAACTAATGAAATGTGCTTTTGTATAGGAATATTGGGAAATGAGCTAAAGAAGTAAACAACAAGTCATAAAGAAGTAGGCAAAAAGGCCAATAGTGCGGCCGCAGAAGAGGAGAGTCAGAGAGTTAGTTTTTGGGCCAGCTAAAGGCATGCGGACCACACCATAATTGTGTGGCTGTACTCAAAATTATGCGGTTCGCAGGAGACAAAGATCAGAGAGACAGAAATTCTAGAGTCAAGCTGGAATGCGGACCGCACTATTTTTGTGCGGCCACACAATCAAAAGCACGGCCCCACACATTTATATGCAGAACGCAGAAGTCCCAAAGTGACAAGCCCATGTTCTAGGAAATGCGGACTGCACTATAATTGGGTGGCCGCAGAAGCTCATTTTGTGGACCGCACACACTATTATGCGGTCGCACAACCTTCGCAGGGGCATTTTTGTTAGATATTTTTAGCTTATTAATAATAAAGCTTTTTATAATTTTTAGGTTAAGTTGAGTTTTTGGAACACCTGAGTCGTTTCTTCACTGTTTTGAGTTATTTTGTACTATATTAACTTCTAAACATTAGATTTTCTTTCTCTAATAAATTATTATGCATTCTATCTTAATTTTTTCTTGAATTTCTTTATTTTTCATGAGTAGCTAAATTTATAGCTAGGATTGTGGCCAAACCCTAGTGTAGGTACTTAATGGGTGTTTGATTTAGGGCTTGTTTGTGCTTGGGTTAGTGATATTTAGCCTTGTTCATGCTTGTATTCAAGAATTAATGATTGCAAACATTGATTCATGTCTATTTGACTTAGTCACCACTTGAGAAAGAGAGACTAAGTCTAGGAAAATATGGCTAACAAGAAATTGGGGTGAACTCAAGAAATTGATAGCCCCAATTAAAGGGTAAAATATAGAGATAGTAAGACTCGACTTGAGCATATATCACTTGATTTGTGCAATACCCATTTGGACTTGAGAAAGTAAAATTGGTAAAAATTACTCAAACTATCGAGAGGTATAGAGTGGGAAATTGCATGTGATTGCTGATCACGCCCAACTCTAGTCCTAAAAAGGATAAGCGTCGCAGCAAATATAATCCGGTCTAAAAGTCCGGAGTAGAATCCCATAGAGAACTAAGACTTAGCTGTGTCTGCTTAATATCACCAAGAAGACAAGATTGAAAATAAATAAACGGTTGAAAACTAACTATGCTTGAATTGTAAACAATTGGAATAAAGGTCTAAGGTAATGGTTTCCCCCGTTGTTGATTTCCTTAGTTGTATGTTTCTTATAGCTTTGACTTAGTTGACTCTATCAATCATGAATGCTCCAGCTATCATAAATCTCTCTCAAGCAATTATGATAATTTACTAGACGCACTCTCTCAAGCTACGCTAGCTCGATTCACATTACAGTTCAATTAGATTGCACCCGAGGTATTGTTATCTCTAATCCAACCTCTAAACCCTCGGTTATGACTCTCGTCTATACTCTGGGAGTGATGTTGTACAAACAACTACCTAAATATGCACTCTCTCTCAAGCAGATACATAATAAATAGGAACGGATAATTGAGGATCCTTTCAATTAACCAAAATCAAGACGTAGTTGAACAAATAGAGATTAACAACCAACTCAAAACTATATTAATATAACAACCAATTTATCCCCAACGGGTTTCACCAAAACCTTAGATATCAAATTAGCTATTCATAATATTATGTAAAACTACAATATTAAAAGTCATAACCAACAATGAAAAATAGGAAGAGGAAGGAAAAACTTGTTGAAGAATTCCCCGCCTTACTCCTATTGTGTCTCTGCCTCCGTATGTCAAATATATGTAAAAAAATATGTCCAACTCCCCAAAAATACTGTTTATCCATGTATATATACCAGGTAGGGTCGGGCCCAAATAATTGTAAATTCTCCTACGCGAACAGGACAATATTTCACGTCTGGACTGCCGCGGCCGCGCGGTATACCGCGGTAGACCACGTATACACTGCCTCAGTCCCGCAGTCGCGGTTTCTACCGCATTTATCACTCTGTTCCATTTGGAATTTGGTAAAACATAAAACATTAAAGTTGTAGTTCTTTGAGTTAACTTTCCAACCATATATTGTGGAGCTAAAATGAAATTCTGAGCAAAAGGTTATATCTATTTTACTAGACAAGGCGCAATATGCCTCCTCGAGCCTTCGTTCGTACTTAATTATCAAATTTGACCACCAACCCAATCCCGGCTTAATTTCTTGAGCTCTAACTCAGACTTCAAAGCTCAAAATCACTTAATTTAATTTTATAACATCTATATAGCTCGGAATCACTCCTACAAAGTATAAAACACAATGTTAGTGCAAAACACTAGCGATTAAAGTGTAAACTCAGCTAAAGTGCAGTAAATTAGAGTGTAATAATCGACTAAAATACGTAATTATAGCCTATCATAAACACCCCACACTTAAACTTTTTCTCGTCCTCGAGCAATTAAATTACACTTTTTTTATAGACACGACCTTTTTAAACAATTCTCCTAACGCATCACACCAAGAGTATTTAAAATAGACAAAGCACAAAAGCGTAACATCTTCACCTCAAGATTTGACTCACAAGTGCCACGCATTATTCACAACTCACCTACTTACTCTAACATAGAGGTCACTGACATTACCTTCCCTTCATGAATCAAGTGCCCTTGCATAACACAAGAGAGTAGTTCGATACAATAAAATTTAAGAATACTTAGGCACTCAAGATAGAAAGAATTCACTCACTCTCAGAAATAACATTCATATGCCACAAAAGATGCACCATAAGCTTGCCCGTAGTGTACTACTCCACTAATCGAGCTCATTCAATCTTGGATCAATTAAGACTTTATTTGGTTGTAATGTAGGCTACGGGACGGGTAGGATACATTTAGATATAAGAGTGACTACACCTCCCTAAGACCTTTAATACATACATTTTAACATTTTAAATCCCATACTTATGTCAAACCAAAATTCCACATTCACATCAATATAAATTACCCCATTCTTCTTTAAGCACACTTACGTCAAGAGCCACCACTTAGCAAGGAATTATTTTTTCCACAACAATCCAACTATATATTTTTTTTTTCAATTCAAGTGGCTCTTTCTTTTTCAAAACAGTGTACCTTTCTCCTTATTCAATTAGTTCCACTCAAAAGCCAAACCAACCACCCTACACTTTAACTTTTACAAAGTTCATGACAATTCAAGTGCTCATGAGAGGTGAAAAGGTTCAAATAGATGGTTAATTCAAACAAATGGGTAAGGCTTGTAATGTGGTTACCAAAGAAAAAGGATTATAGGCTCAAAGAGATTAACTACAATACATAACAATTAGGTGGGTAAAATATACATATCTGGCTCAACAAGAAAATGCCTATATCACTTTCAAGACTGAACAACACTACTATTTCGCTTTGCAAACACATAGGGAAAGTTCTAGGCATCAAATGCAATGCACTGAATAATGCAAAACCTTACACACACATGGCACATAACTCACTCAGGATTGGATTCATAGACACTCTAGTCAAAGCAGTTAAGCAAAGTTAAGATAATACAATTTAAGGTACTTCTACAAGAGTCAAAAACTGAGCATAAGCGTCACAACCAAAGTACTCACTATTCTCAAGGCATAACCAAGTCAAGAGATATTGCTTCAATTCAAAGCACAACACAATGGCTCCTACTCCCAAAAAAAAACTAACTACACCCGGTTCAAATAAAACCCTTAGAAAAGTACCGTGGCCCAAAGAAAAACTAAGGGGGAGTTACTACACTACCTAAAACAAAACAAAAAAACTTTTTGGTATTTTCTTTAGACTTACTGCCCTCAAGAAAATTGTCTAATAGATCCATCGTCGGGAAAAGTCCAATCTTTTCTTTTTTAAAAAAATTATTCAATTAAACTAACACAACTAAAATAGCATAAAAAGTCACCTAGACAATCTCCTCACCCCACACTTAAAATTTTGCATTGTCTCCAACACATACCATAACTAATAAAAGGGTAAAAGAGACTCCCTGGTAGGCCAAAGGCCGAAGCACTAACGGCTCATGGGGTACTCAGACTTCTCCCAAGCTTGGTCCTTCCAATACCTTTGCTTTCCATGCTCCTAAAAAATAAAAAATTGATACTACAAAAATAATACAATAAAAAATAAATAAAAGAAAGCAATAAAACTGGGTTTCCTCCCAACAAGCGTTTGATTTAACGTCGCGGCATGACGCGAATAAATTTTTGCCTCCACCTCGAGTTTATGAATTGAACCCCAAGTTTTGATTCAAGCTTATGATTATGGTCATGGGGCGGTGGAACGGATCTAACTAGCCCAAGGAAATAATGTAGTATTCTGCACTCCTTGGCCTTTGTATGAGGTGTGTAATCCTGACTTTCTGGCAAGAAGAATTCCAGAATATATGCACCTTGTTCCTCATTCCTTGACTCTTCGATTGGTTCAGATGACTCTATTTCCATATCATCATCCAAACATAATGTGAAAAAATGCTTGGAGTTGTGGACCAATGCGCTCAAACACATGAACTTCAGGATTTTCAACATCCTCAACATCAGTGATACTAGAGTCAACAAAATTTGTATCCTCAATGTCCTTGGCTGACTCTAGTCTCACTTCTTCAACATTGACATCCTCAAATTGTAGTTGGCTAGGTTGTTGATGCTCTACTCTGACCTCCCCAATTAATACCTCAAATTTATGCTCTTCTTGGCTATTATCCTTAATATTGGTTTGTTGAGCATTAAAAGCTCCAACCACTTGACTCAATTGAGCCTCCAACTTGCGAATAGTTCCCTCCTGCCTTTCTATGTGCAATTGTTTCTCATTGTTTTGTTCCATAAGGCACTTTAACATATCCCTGATCTCCTTCAGGTCTGCATCCCCAGGTTCTTTGTTCCTATTAACTTTACAATAAAATGTAGAACCATCATAGTAAGGGGTTGGGGGAACTAAGAAATATAAGCACAACCATGAAGATGACCATTTTGACAACCACACACATCACACACATTCCACAAATAAGATTGAGTTGGTGCACATAACTCGCTCTTAGGAACGTTTTGAAAATTTTGCCACGGGTGGTTTCCTTCACAATATGTATGGAGATCAATAGTAGAATTATCTACACCTAAATTCCCATAATTCCAAGATGCCATATTTCTCAAATCAACAGATATATAAAAAAATACAAAAAAAACAAAACAAAACAAAATAAAAGCTCAAACTTGAACCCTAGCAATATATACAGCTACAACTACATTGTTAGTTCCCCGGCAACGGCGCCAAAATTTGAGCACGCTCAACTCTAGTCCTAAAAGGATAAGCGTTCGCTGCAAAGATAATCCGGTCTAAAAGTCTGGAGTCGAATCCCATAGAGAACTAAGGCTTAGCTGTATCTGTTTAATATCACCAAGAAGACAATATTGAAAATAAATAAACATCTGAAAACTAACTATGCTTGAATTGTAAACAATTAGAATAAAGGTCTAAGGTAATGGTTTCCCCCGTTGTTGATTTCCTTAGTTGTATGTTTCTAATAGCTTTGACTTAGTTGCCTCTATCAATCATAAACTCTCCAGCTATCATAAATATCTCTCAAGCAATTATGATAATTTACTAGATGCACTCTCTCAAGCTACGCTAGCTCGATTCACATTATAGTTCACTTACATTGCACCCGAGGTATCGTTATCTCTGATCCAACCTCTAAACCCTCGGTTATGACTCTCGTCTATACTCCGGGAGTGATGTTGTTCAAAAAACTACCTAAATATGCACTCTCTCTCAAGAAAATATATAATAAATAGGAACGGCTAATTGAGGATCCTTTCAATTAACCAAAATCAAGATGTAGTTGAACAAATAGAGATTAACAACCAACTCAAAACTATATTAATATAACAATCAATTCATCCCCAACGGGTTTCACCAAAACCTTAGATAACAAATTAGATATTCATAATATTATGTAAAACTACAATACTAAAAGTCATAACCAACAATGAAATATAGGAAGAGTAAGGAAAAACTTGTTGAAGAATTCCCCGTCATGCTCTTATTGTGTCTCTGCCTACTTAGGTCAAATATGTATCAAAAATATGTCCAACTCCCAATAAATACCATTTTTCCATGTATATATACCAATTAGGGTCAGGCCCAAACAATTATGCCTTCTCCTACGCGAAAAAGGACAATATTTCATGTCTAGACTGCCACAGCCGCGCGGTATACCGCGGTAGACCGTGTATACACTGCCTCAGTCCCGCAGTCACGGTTTCTACCGCATGTTTCACCCTGTTCCATTTGGAATTTGGAAAAACGTAAAACATGAAATTTTTAGCCCTTTGAGTTATATTTCCAACCACATATTGGGGAGGCCAAATGGAGTTCTGACAAAAAGGTTATGTCTATTTTACTAGACAGTGCATAATATGCCTCCTCGAGTCTTTGTTCGTACTTAATTATCAAATTTGACCCCCGAACCCGATCCCGGCTTAATTCCTTGAGCTGTTACTCAGAATTCAAAGCTCCAAATCACTTAATTTAATTCTACAACATCTATATATCTCGAAATCACTCCTACAAATCATAAAACACACCGTTGTTGCAAAACACTAGCAATTAAAGCGCAAACTCAACTAAAGTGCAGTAAATTAGAGTGTAATAATCGACTAAAATACTTAATTATAGCCTATAATCAATTGCTATATTAGAACCCCGACTAATCAAACTTTCCCTAGAATTTACAACCCGTTAAGTAACCACCTAGGTGGAAGTCACGACCCTAGATCTTTTATCATTTGAAAAACAACCAAAACCATAAACATCGTCTCATAGTTTCATATGTGCAATCAATAGCCTAAAGTAGAAGTAAAAACAACAAACAAGAATGTGGAAGTGTAATTTGAGGTACATCATGTCACACCTCCTTTTTCTTACTACACCCCGGAAGGGTATAATAAAGGGAGTTTTTCCAATTAAAGGACAACCAAAACGAGATTCATTTTTATAAAGAATCAGAGTAGCCACTTGGGAGATTTATGGTGTCCCAAGTCACCGGTTCAATCCTGAATCGAGGAAAATATTAACTCTATTTAACAGTCTGTGAACCAGAAATTCGAGTAAGGAATTCTGTTAACCCGAGAGAAAGTGTTAGGCATTCTCAGGTTCCGTGGTTCTAGCACGATCGCCCAATTGTCATATTCGGCTTAATTATCTGGTTTTATTACATTTTTTGAACCTATGTGCAGATTTTAGCTTTTAACCGCTTTCATTCAATTTTTTTAAAAGAATGTTGAACGTCGTTTAAAACATGTCTTTGGATCGTGTCACATGGAATGCACCCGGATCCTCGACACATTTTATTCAACGTTTTGGGACTTGGATTTGGGTCACATGAAATGCACACCCGAATTTAGAAAGGTAAGATTATTAAAGCACGCGCCTAAAGCAACTAACGCGTTATTAACTTTGCGGGAGGCCATGGAAATTCGCTAAACGGTACGTCCCGGTTTCTAAGTATTTTAATATAAATATTAAAAGAGGGCCATGCAATCTATGAATTTAATTTGGCACGGCGCACCTCAATTTATTTTTAAAGGTTATCCTAAAGGGGAATTAATATTATCTATTAAGGATTGTCTCTAAAAAGAAAAAACTCAATTGGTTGGCATTATTAATTGACTACTATTAAAAGTATTCAAGTAAACTTGGGCCACGAGATGAAACCCAGACTCAAACAAAAGGATCTTCATTTATTAAAAGCCTCTTAATATAAGTTTGCTACTTGACTTGGGAGGCCTAAACTTGCATTATTAAATTACAACTTTTAAATGAATTCAGACCCTCAGTTCATTGGGCTTCAAGATCGGCCTTAAGATTAGCCCAAGAATGAGGAATTTCAGTTAGGTTTTATAGTGGGCTGGCCAATCGTGGGCCTTTGCACAGGCCCAAGTGAAAAATGAAGTAGAGCCGAGGAGCTTGAATCGAGACCCCTTGGTCTCACAACTTATTTTATAGCTGGGCCTAATATAACTGGGTCCAATATGAAGCTGTTGGTGTACAAAGCTTCAACTGTGAGGCTGACTATTATATTTGGGCCTCCAATAGACACAACTCACTCACCTGGACAGCTAAACTAAATTAGAACATACCTACTCAATTGTATATGCGTCAAGGCAAACAAACTTACATGCCGATTTGTATCTACTGGATTGTAAATGCTTCAACTTACATGCTGATTTTAAATCTAACATTCATGCTTGTATATAGATTGTGTATGTCCTTATGAACACATACTCACCCTAGAGTTTATTTCCAGAACAACATTTAAGCCTGTAAAATATATATTGGCAATGTTCATTAAACATGAGTCTAAACACAGCTCCAGTTCAACATTTATGCTAACATGATATCAAATTTCAGTTGAGCTATACTAAAGCCATACTAGATATAATATTCATACTATGTTGAAAAGCAGTCCAAATAGTCCAGTTACAAATCAGTCCAACATAATGTCTAAGTAAATACAATCACACTAAGCATTTAAACTAAATGAAGTGACAGAAGATACAAAAAAAATAGGTTTGTATTTCCTTATTTATCTTCTAACTTGGTCATACATTTGATTCAAATTTCACATGCCATTTGGGGCTGAAAAATACCTAGAAAGTAGAAGACAAACAAAATGAAGCAAGTCAGCAGTAGAAAGCAATAACAGTAGTAGAAATGAAGTAGAAATCAGCCTCAAATCCCAACACACAGCAACCAGAACCCAGTAATGAAGAATACCAACTCAAACTGATGTATGATTGACTAGAAACCAGCTTTAATCAAAGAAAACCCAACAAGTTTCACATAGACTTTAAACCAAACAGCAATCCATTGTATGCTCGGATGAATTCAGATTATCTCAAAAAGCTCAAAAATCACTAAAGAGACCAATGGAACAGTAGAATTTCTTTTGGTATTTTTTATTTTTCTCAGAACTTAGATGGAACCAATGGAACAGTAAAGTAGCATCTTTTTCTGAATTTCCCTAGCTCTTCAAACCTTTTTTTTTTATTTTCAGACCATCCAGGGCTCTTTTTAACCCTCAATTTTTCAGACTCTCCATCTCTTCAACTCTCTATTTATTCCCCCCCATATAAAGACTTTTATCTCTCCATTTCCAGCTCCTAAGAGCAATTTTCAATTCAGAAAAATGTTTTCCCCAATATTATTCTCTGAACTTTTATCTCTCCATTTCCACCTTGCTTTGTTTAGATTGCGGTAATCGATGCACACCCTGATTTTGCCATCCTTCTTCGGTACTGGCACTGCATTGGCCAACCATTCAGGATATCGAGTGACTCGAATAACCTTCACCTCCAGCTGCTTGGTTATTTCTTCCTTAATCTTCACACTCATGTCAGTTTTGAACTTTCTCAATTTTTGCTTGACAAGAGGGAATATCGGATCAGTGGGCAATTTGTGAACCACTAGATTGGTGCTTAAACCTGGCATGTCGTCATACGACCATGCAAACACATCTTTGTATTCCATGAGTGTTTCGATTAATTCTTCCCGGGTTTTGGGTTCGAGATGGATGCTTATTTTGGTCTCTCTGATGTTACCCGCGTCTCCTAAATTGATGCTTTCGGTATCATTGAAACTGGGCTTAGATTTTTCCTCAAAATAGCTTAATTATTTACTAATCTCCTCCAAATCCTCATCTTTGTCAAATTCTGACTCGTAATCGCACTCAACCTCTTGAACTATTACCTCAGATTGATTTCTTAGATTGGGTTGAGGATTCCTTAGGCACATCATATCATTAGAACCGGCATGAAAGGAGCTGTACAGAAAAGAAAATAAGAAATCAAAAATATAAAATTTATTAGGAGTGAAAAGAGGGAAGGAATTGCATTTCATTGAAAAATGGAAGATAACAAGGTTTGCACACTTAAAAACAAGCTGAAATTCGGATTACAACCCTGAAATAATCCAACAAACTCAAAGAAAAATTATAGCAGACTACCAAGGCTTCATCCGGGTAGGGAGAGGAATAGCCTTCCAATTATTAATCTTTGCTTTTGGCCCGACAAACTGTATTTCTGCGTGGCTAGGACCCTCGCCGAGTTCTAGCATGTTCACTTCGCTGAACAACTGCTTAAATCTTTCTATCAACTCCTTATCAGGGATAACCTTATCCTTGGGCATCGTCGTTACTGGTCGTTTCTGGTACCTGCCTTGACAAATGACCTAGAGAGACATGGGACCGGCTTTGGAAGGACCCACGGTCTATGTTTCAGCTTCTTGGCTCTTCTTACATCTGCGGATGTACGTCGGAATCCCAAACCAAAAGTTCCCGCATTTCCAGGGAGGGATATCGGTTGTGTGACGCCTTGCAAAGCTGATCCTAGACACTTTCCTGGTACGAACCCATTCTTCAGCATTTCGTATGCTACCATGACTGATGCAGTTGTTACCTTTGAGTTAGGGATACACTTCCCCTCTTGCACTTTCTCGACTGTCATTGTGTTTGAAACTTGATAGACCCAAGGCCCCTTGCCATCTTCCATTTCTATAAGTGGCACAATGGTGTCACTGTGTGCGCACAAATTGTCTTCCCCATGCACCACTATCTCCTGCCTGTCCCATTCGAATTTGATCATCTGGTGAAGAGTTGATGGTACTGCTTTGGCGACGTGGATCCACGGTCGACCCAATAGTAGATTGTATGAGACAGCTATATCCTGTACTTGGAATTCCATTGTGAACTCCACTGGTCCTATTATCAATTCCAACACTATGTCCCCGACTGAGTCTTTGCCCCTGCCGTCGAATCCTCGCACGCAGATACTGTTCTTATGGATCCTCTCGTTCTCTACTTTCAACTTGGTCAGAGTGGAAAGAGGACAGATGTTCGTGCTTAAACCATTATCAACCAATACCCGTGTGACCATAGAATTCTCATATTTTACTGCCAGATAGAGGGCCCTGTTGTGCTCCGTACCCTCTACGGGCAGTTCATCATCAGAGAAAGTGACCCTATTCACTTCGAATATCTTGCTGGCTATTTTCTCCAAGTGATTCATAGTGATTTTGTCAGGAAATGCGCCTGGCTCAAGATCTTCATTAATGCTCGGCAATGTTCGTCCGAGTGGATCAATAATGAAAGCAGGGAAATCTGCGATGGGGTCTTCTTCAGCTTCTCTACAATGGAATAATCCTGCATTTTCATCTTTGTTAGGAACTCTTCCGCTTTTTCTTCGGTCATGGGTTTCTTTGCCGAAGCTGAATTATCCTTGGCTTTTCTCAACTCTACAGGAGCAAAGCATCTTCCTGACCGAGTTAATCCTTGGGCCTC
The DNA here is from genome assembly GCA_026770625.1 of Nicotiana glauca. Lineage (NCBI taxonomy): Eukaryota > Viridiplantae > Streptophyta > Magnoliopsida > Solanales > Solanaceae > Nicotiana > Nicotiana glauca. The sequence continues at coordinate 117,299 of MU734497.1, forward strand.
GCATACCTCCTCCTTGACCTCCCTTCCTTTATACATCACTACCACCTATCCATAGTTCCAAGGAACAACCTTGCTGCTGATTATTGGCAATTGGGTTACCGATTTGATGATAACCTGCTCGACACGGGCCCCTTCCATAGTTATGACGGGTCTGTTGGCTGCTCCCGTCACAATCACCTTTAGTTTCTCTTGTCTCATTGTGATTTGGCTTGGAGACCCCTCATTCACTACCGTCGATGGCCCAACACTCTTTTCAATCAACTCGAGCGCTGACCCTTCCCCTGTTGTTCGTTCAATTATCTTTGTTTCACTGGACCGAATTGTCATTACGATCTGTGATGGCTTCTTCAGTTCTCCCCCTTTATGCACTATTTCGATCATGTTCGTCTCTGGGTGGGCTGGCATTGGGTTCCTGTTGATGTTAGGTACCTCAGGAGCTTGTGCTTCAATTATGTTAGTGTCAATGAGCTCTTGTATTGCACTCTTCAAGTGCCAACACTTCTCGGTATCATTCCCCCGGGTACCCGAACAATACTCGCAACTGACCGAGTAATCAAGGTTTTTTGGAGGTGGGTTCGGCAGTTTAGATAGTATTGGATTTAGCATATTCAGTTGTCTAAGCCTGTGGAACAAACTGGCATATGATTCTCCCAATGGAGTGAATTTTTTCTTCTTTTGCGCCATGTCACCCCTGAATACCGAATTAGGTCGAAAATTTTGACCGGGGGTGTTTCTATTCTGCGGAGTGGGAGCATGCCATTGGTTGTGAGGTGGAGGTTGGTTGTATGCTTGATCATGGTAAATAGAAAAATGAGGTTCGGGATGCGGGTAGTAGTGTTGGCGTGGGCTATATGGAGTGTGGGGGTAAGTCTAAGGGTTGGGTGGAGTTTGGTTATAGTGTGGTGAGGGGCCTCTGGGTCCGAACCAGGCTCTGGACTCAACCGTTGCAACGTCTTCTTTCTTCTTTTTCCCGAGCACAACCCCCGTGCCACTCTGGATAGCTTGAGTGGTTGCTTTGATTGCTGAGTAACTCAGGATCTTGTTGGACTTAAGTCCTTCCTCGATCATGCCGCTCATTTTCACAACCTCGTTGAAAGACTTGCCGATTGCCGTTACCAAGTGACCAAAATAAGTCGGCTCCAATGCTTGCAAAAAGTAATCAACCATTTTTCCCTCTTTCATCGGAGGGTCGACCCTCGCAACTTGTTCCCTCCAACGAAAACTGTATTCCCTAAAACTCTCTCTGGGTTTTTTCTCCAGTTTTATCAACGACAGACGATCTGGAATGATTTGTAGATTGTACTGGAAGTGACCGGCGAATGCTTGTGCCAAATCATCCCAGGTATACCACCTACCATGGTCCTGTCGCGTATACCATTCTAATGCATACCCGCTCAAACTCTGGCTGAAGTACGCCATCAGTAACTCATCCTTTCCACCCGCCCCTCTCCTTTTTCTACAAAATCCTCACAAATGTGCCACCGGATAAACATGCCCGTCATATAGATCAAACTTAGGCATCTTGAATCCCGCTGGTAACTGAACATCAGGGAACAAGCATAAATCCTTATACATCACACTGACTTGGCCGCCCAAACCTTGCATATTCCTGAAAGATTGCTCCAAGCTTTTTACTTTTCGGAACATTTTTTCCTGCTCCGGGTTCTTGGTTTGCTTTTCAGGTTCTGCGGAGATACCAGGTTGAGGATGGTAAAAGTATGGTTCAGGTGCTTTGAAGGTGGGTTCGGGAGGGTAATATTGATTTTCTTGCGCGTGGAACACAGGCTCAATGGAAGACCTGTAGAGTGGGGCTGGTGCAGGTGCCACAAAGACAGGGGTAATTGGTGGAGGGTATGGAACTGTTTTTGGGATTTGTGGTATTTGGGAGGTGGTTCCCTGATGATGTTGAAAGTTTGGGGATAAATCTAAAACAAGTTATTTCGGAGACTGGGTGGGTATTGGGAGGAAAACAGGGTTAGCAGGATAGGCCGGTGGTGGTTGACCCTTCGTCCAGGCCTGGTACATCTCAGCCATTTGCTGTTTCAATTTATACATCTCATCTTTCATTGCCTGCACGTCTACCTCTTCTACCTCAGCACTCCCTTCTCTATCGGGGCTAGACATAATTACTGGTATCGGTCCCTTGAATCTGGTTTGATAATGGTAATAGGCCAGTACGCTTTAGGTAAACTAACTGCTTAAATTTTCTGGAACAAGCAACAAACTTTTTAGTTTTTAGAGTTTGACATATATGCAATCGCACGTTGGGATGCAATGCACCTAGGCAGTTAACCATTTCTATCATGTATTTGCTCCCAGTTGTGTGCGTCATTCCGACTTTTCATAATTATGCTCCCTTTTTAATACCGCTCCAACTTTCCATTATTTTGGTTATTTTCATTTTTCCTCTCTTTCTTTTTCTTCTTTTTAGTGGTGGTCGAATCTTATGTGGATTGCCTACGTATCATGTCCCCGCATGAATCAGACCGTGCGTAGTTCTGGCTGATGAAAAATAAATGGCCACATATTTCCAAAAAACGACTGTTCTTATTATAACACTTGGAAGGAGTTACAAACTTTGAAATGACAAACAAATCAAACTCAAAGAGAGTCTGACTTACAAACTTTAATGATGAAAATACAAACTCAAAACAAATATTAAGAGTACATTAATGCCTTAAAATTTCCTGGAGCCCGCGAGGCGTCCTTCGGCCTTGCCGTGGGCCTTTGTGCGAGATCCCTTTGGAGCCTATCCAAATCACTCATTATTTGCTGGACGAATGTCATCACTGCCGCAAAGAAGGTGGTACGGGTCATGTTCTCGCACACTCGGCATTTTGCAGTAATGTAATGTGCGATGTTTGTGACCTCTTCCCTAATCCTGTCCTTTTCCCGTAGCAGCCTTCCTATATGTTGATCCCGGGTTTCCAGCACTTGGGTATTATGAAGGAGTTGGTCTTGAAACGTATGCATTAGTTCCTCCATTCGTGCCATCATATCGTAACAGTGTTTCCTGTCTGCTCTGTGATCTCTAACTTGCCTGAATGCCCTATTTTCGAGAGTGGCTATTGTTCCTTTCAGGATAGTGACGCTTCCCTCATAATCTCTCTTCATCTGCTGTGTATAGAGTGCTCGCTCTTTCATGCCCTTTGCCCATCTGGCCCGAATCCTTATCAAGCTAGCTTCAGATCTTTCCAAGTCCATTTGGCTCTCGCGGGCTTTTCCTTTCAGTTCATTTATGAGTTTTTGGTTAGCCCGGCTTCTTTCTGGTTTTCCGACAGCTGTTCTCATTTCTTGGATACGAGCTTTAAGGATCTCATTTTCTTGAATTAGATTTTTCTTCTCCCCTTCATCTGCAGCGGCTTGAACATCTTTTTCAAATTGAAGTTGCATGGTTTGTTTCTCCAGTTTGCTTATTTTGGCCCTGTAGGTTTCTTCCCTTGCTAGCTAAATATATTGTTCTCGTGAGTCATTCGTAAATTGCTGGATATGGGCTCTTTTGGCGGGTCTTAGAGGAATATGAAATCTCTTCTCGAACCATACCTTGTATTTTGGGTCCACTTCGCCCCTAGCTAAATCTCGGACCATGGTTCTGGGCTCGAGGAACCTGCACTCATTCCATAACTTGCGAATTATATCCTTCGGAAATGCAGCTTTGGGACCTAACTTGATGACTTGCTTGCTCAGGTCTTCATCATTAGGGACAGTTTGGAATCTCCCCAACTGCCGCATTACCCGATGGGGAGCATATGGCTGGATGCTCCGGATGCCCATTAAGAGAATATAGCACTCTTCAGCCGACATGTATACCGCTTCAGTGGCGGGAAGCCACCGAAATGCCCATTCAATTTTATCGGATGTTAAGGATTCTAGCTGCTTAAACCAAACTTTAGTACCTTCTGGAAATTCAATACCTGTTACTCGTTGGTCAAACTTTTCAATGCATTTTAACTCGGTCAAACCAACATTCATATACCCCACCTGACGACAAAGGTGTTCTTGCACCCACAGTTGAAGTAGCAAATTGCAACCCTGAAAAAATCTTCCTCCTTCCCGGTAGAAGGTCAAAGCTTGGTAGATTTCTGACAGAATCAAAGGAACCACAGTGCTGTTGGCATTTTTGATTGCAACATCGATCATCCCTACGAGGCCCATTTCTATATTAGTATCCTTGTGTGGACAGATCACCACCCCCAAGAATACTGTTACGAATGCCAAACCTCCCCCTCGCCTCCCATTTGTCTCTATTTCCAGCATGGGTTAGCCAAAGATTTGGCTCTTCGAAACCCCGAGGATTACCATAACATTGATACATGAACATGAGAGTACAACATCCTTGAGACAAATCCTCGTTCTGGACATCACAACTAATACTCAACAAATCCAAAAATCGGTGTGGAGATACCGGTCTTGGCGACAAAAGATATCGACCTCTCAGGTTTCCATTGAGGCCTGCATAACCTGCCATCTCCTCCAAGGTTGGAGTGAGCTCAAAATCTGAGAACCGAAACACATTGCGAGTGGGGTCCCAAAGGGTATTAATGCTTCGATAACATCCTGCCTTGGCTTGATGTTCAATAACCCAACGAGACCACCCAGAACTTTCACTACCGTCTCTCTGCTACCCTTGCCTAAGTCGTACCACCACAGATGGAGCTTCAGAGGGATCTCTTTAAGGACTGTGAAGGGTTCAATTTCAATTGTGCTCATCCTGCACATTTATTTAAGATGATTTTAATGACTCCAAAAATGATCATATTTTTTTTTTCAAAAGGATTACTTTTTAAGAAAACTCACATATTGGTTTTGCAAATACGGCCTTTTAGCACTTTAAGGAGGAAGATTTTAAGGTTGTATCTGTTAACTGTAAGAAATGACTCATTCGGCTTTTTCAGACAAGAATGGCATCACCTAACTTATTCATGACAACACTAAAACATTTTGTTGTTTTTGGGGCTATTTCTGTAAAAGGGAAGTTGGATCCGATGGGGGTTGCCTACGTATCTCACATCCAGTGAGAATCAAACTGACGTATTTCGGGCAAATAAACAGACTATTTTTTGGAAACAATAACATTTTTTCTTTTTCATTGGCAAATAAACTATTTTTGAAAACAAGACTTTTTTTCTCTTTTTTTCTTTTTCAGTGGCAAAAAATAAAAATTCTTTCTTTTTTTTTCAATTTTCTAAAAAATCCGGTAAAGTTTCGGCACTATTTGGACATTGGTATTTTTAAAACAGGTGATTAACTCCCTCAACCCTCTACACTGCTATTTCTCTTTTTATTCTTTTTCTTGTTTTTTTTTCAATATTCAAAACACCGGTAAGCATGCAAGTCTGAAGAAAATAAATGCACAAGTAGCAAGTAAGATGCATCACGATGGTCTTTTTCATTTCAGGTACACCTGTCCTAGATAGACCCAACCCCTGTGTTGAGTCCCCTAAGTCAAATGCATATGATGCAAACAAACGTTCCTACTAGGGATCCGGCAGAAGCTCCGACGGCTTAGCAACTTATCCGAATCTCATTCTAAAAAGGGATTAGACTATAGACAGAAAAGAAGTCACACGAAGTGCACCCTTCTTCATGATTTCTCAGAGAAAGAAAGGGCTTCATAGTTGTTTATATATACAATTCACCAAATATCAAAGCGGTAAAGCACGTAGCTCATTTAGCATAAAACATGTAGGAAAAATCAGACAATGCCAAATATAACAATTATTCTAAGCTCGAATTTTTAACCCTGAACAAGTGGTTCTGGGTTAATGATTCCCCAGCAGAGTCACCAGAGCTGTCACACTTCCTTTTTCTTACTACACCCCCGGAAGGGTATAATAAAGGGAGTTTTTCCAATTAAAGGACAACCGAAACGAGATTCATTTCTATTAAGAATCAGAGTCGCCACTTGGGAGATTTATGGTGTCCCAAGTCACCGATTGAATCCTGAATCGGGGAAAATATTAACTCTGCTTAACAGTCTGTGAACTAGAAATGCGAGTAAGGAATTCTGTTAACCCGAGAGAAGGTGTTAGGCATTCCCAGGTTCCATGGTTCTAGCACGATCACTCAACTGTCATATTCGACTTAATTATGTGGTTTTAATACATTTTTTAAACCTATGTGTAGATTTTAGCTTTTAACCGCTTTCATTCAATTTTTTAAAAAGAATGTTGAACGTCGTTTAAAACATGTCTTTGGATCGCGTCACATGAAATGCACACGGATCCTCGACAAATTTTATTCAACATTTTGGGACTTGAATTTGGGTCACATGAAATGCACACCCGAATTTAGGAAGGTAAGATTATTAAAGCACGCGCCTAAAGCAACTAACGCATTATTAACTTCGCGGGAGGCCATGAAAATTCGCTTAACGACACGTCCCGATTTCGAAGTATTTTAATATAAATATTAAAAGAGGGTCACGCAATCTACGAATTTTATTTGGCGCGGCGCACCTTAATTTATTTTTAAAGGTTATCCTAAAGGGGACTTAATATTATCTATTAAGGATTCTCTCTAAAAAAAACTCAATTGGTTGGCATTATTAATTGACTACTATTAAAAGTATTCAAGTAAACTTGGGCCACGAGATGAAACCCAGACTCAAACAAAAGGATCTTCATTTATTAAAAACCTCTTAATCCAAGTTTGCTACATGACTTGAGAGGCCTAAACTTGCATTATTAAATTACAACTTTTAAATGAATTCAGACCCTCAGTTCATTGGGCTTCAAGATCGGCCTTAAGATTAGCCCAAGAATGAGGAATTTCAGTTAGGTTTTATAGTGGGCTGGCCAATCGTGGGCCTTTGCACAGGCCCAAGTGAAAAATAAAGTAGAGCCGAGGAGCTTGAATCGAGACCCCTTGGTCTCACAACTTATTTTATAGCTGGGCCTAATATAACTGGGTCCAATATGAAGCTGTTGGTGTACAAAGCTTCAACTGTGAGGCTGACTATTATATTTGGGCCTCCAATAGACACAACTCACTCACCTGGACAGCTAAACTAAATTAGAACATACCTACTCAATTGTATATGCGTCAAGGCAAACAAACTTACATGCCGATTTGTATCTACTGGATTGTAAATGCTTCAACTTACATGCTGATTTTAAATCTAACATTCATGCTTGTATATAGATTGTGTATGTCCTTATGAACACATACTCACCCTAGAGTTTATTTCCAGAACAACATTTAAGCCTGTAAAATATATATTGGCAATGTTCATTAAACATGAGTCTAAACACAGCTCCAGTTCAACATTTATGCTAACATGATATCAAATTTCAGTTGAGCTATACTAAAGCCATACTAGATATAATATTCATACTATGTTGAAAAGCAGTCCAAATAGTCCAGTTACAAATCAGTCCAACATAATGTCTAAGTAAATACAATCACACTAAGCATTTAAACTAAATGAAGTGACAGAAGATACAAAAAAAATAGGTTTGTATTTCCTTATTTATCTTCTAACTTGGTCATACATTTGATTCAAATTTCACATGCCATTTGGGGCTGAAAAATACCTAGAAAGTAGAAGACAAACAAAATGAAGCAAGTCAGCAGTAGAAAGCAATAACAGTAGTAGAAATGAAGTAGAAATCAGCCTCAAATCCCAACACACAGCAACCAGAACCCAGTAATGAAGAATACCAACTCAAACTGATGTATGATTGACTAGAAACCAGCTTTAATCAAAGAAAACCCAACAAGTTTCACATAGACTTTAAACCAAACAGCAATCCATTGTATGCTCGGATGAATTCAGATTATCTCAAAAAGCTCAAAAATCACCAAAGAGACCAATGGAACTGTAGAATTTCTTTTGGTATTTTTGATTTTTCTCAGAACATAGATGGAACCAATGGAACAGTAAAGAAGCAGCTTTTTCTGTATTTTCCTAGCTCTTCAAACCTTTTTTTTGATTTTCAGACCATCCAGGGCTCTTTTTAACCCTCAATTTTTCAGACTCTCCATCTCTTCAACTCTCTATTTATTCCCCCCATATAAAGACTTTTATCTCTCCATTTCCAGCTCCTAAGAGTAATTTTCAATTCAGAAAATCGTTTTCCCCCATATCATTCTCTGAACTTCCCACTACTGAATGTCAATTCCATTATTAACCCCTTTTTCCTTTTATTAAATTCAAACTGGCATGGGCATCCTGTTTTTAATCCAGGCGTGCCCTGACAACTGTGTTGGCATACCACTAATATTAAACCACTTAATTCTGTTAATTACCCCTTGGCCCTCTCATTAATCAATAAACCCCCTGCTATTTAATTCCAGAACTAATCCGGGTCAATTTTGACCCAAAGCAAACCAAGTTCAGGTTTCCAGCTAATCGACCCAACCTATTGACTCTTTTTAATCCTCTTAAACCAACAAACACATTCAAAAACCAAACCAAACAGTTCACATAATAGCTAAGAATAACAGGGAATTCGAGTGATCTCAAACAAAAGTCCAAATAACTATAAAATTCGGACTAATGGATAAACCTATTTATCAATTTAAAAGTTTATAACACATGCTTAATTAAAGACTGATAAAAACTGGACCAAATAAAAAGTCCGAAAGAGAAGGAAGAAATAAATGACAAGGACAAACAAAATAGTAAACAAAACTTAATAATGAAAGGATGGAGAAAAGGATACCTCAAAAATTTATACTGGACTCGAATCAATCTTTGACATGTCTTTAATTTCTGATCGGACTAGACCTTAAGCTTGTATTTTCAAGTGAAAACCCAAGATTAAGGTCCAATCTGGCCGAAAAATCCTTATAGACCCTTTTGTATTTTAGGGCTCGTGAACTTAGGGTTCAGAGTCGATATCCAAGCAATTTGAGGGGGATTCGGAGGGAGCTGGTAAGGATTTGGGGTGAGGGTAGTCTGGTGATCATCTGGTGTTGATTTGGGGCTAAGGGGAGGTGGCGCCGCCACCAAGGAATCTTGTGGCGGCGCTAGGGTTCCTGATTTTAGATCGATATTCGACGAGTTCTGGGTTGATTCGAAGGAAAGAGGGTTTGGATTTAAGATGAGGAGGTGCTGGTGGCCATTTGGTGTTACTTTGGTGGCCATCGGAGATGGTGTCGCCGGACATGGTGGAAGGCTATTAGGGTTTTGATGTTTCGAGGAGGTAGGCTGGGATTCGAGGGATATGGTCTGGATGGAGATTAGGAACGGGGAGGTTGCGGGGAAGAGGTGGTGTAATTTTGGGGCTGTTTGAACCACCGGAACTGCCGTGAGGTGATTTTCGCTGGGCGGAGTAGGGTGGTGGAAGGCGACGTTACAAATGTCTCTGAAGAGATGAAGGGGGGAGGGTGTGAGGGGGCGGGGTCTATTTGGAGGAATATATACGGGATGGGTGAACGAATCCAGGCTGTTAGATCAATTAAGATCAAAGGCTGGATCATTTGACTAAATGAGACGACGTCGTTTAGACGCCTTTGAGACCGGGTTGGTCTCTGATGGAACGGGTCGGGGCTGGACACGGGTTAGGGCGAAAGATTTTGATCGTTCGATCAAATGGATTCAACGGCTTGGATGGAGACGCTTGAAACAGCGTTGTTTGGTTGGTGCTGGAGACGAGCTGGATTGGGGCGGGTCTGGGCCAGTTTTGGTGTGGATTTGGCCGGGTTTGGGGTGAATTTCGTTTGGGGTTTGAATTTTTGGCCCAAATCTGGATCCTTTTTTTTAATTTTTTTTCTTCTAAAATTCTAATTAAAATAAAATACAAACCTAAATTAATTCTTGTCCAAATTATCTCAAAAATACTAATTAACTCTAAATAGTGATTTTCACAAAATAACTAAATACTAAATTTAAAAGAAAATTACACAATTCGATATTTAAACACGAAAATGCGAAGTATGTTATTTTTGTGATTTCTTTTCATTTTTGTAAAACAAACACTTTCTTAATTAACCCAAATTGTAAAATTAAATCCTAAAAATGCAAATGTGACTTATTTTTGTATTTTTTCATTAATTTGCTCAAATAAACGTGCACACAACAAATGCAAACAATAACAAAAATATCCCAAAAATTCACTAAAATTGCACACAATAAAAACAAACATTTTGTTTTGATTTTTGTGGGAGTAATTCATGTGAGGGAAAAATCACGTGCTCACACATCATATAATTGCACTAAATATATACCTAATCTCAATTCTAACTCCCTGAGGATTCAACCACGGCTTGTTTTGGGATTTGTTATTGTCTCGACCGCCTCACTACCTATATTTGTGGTGTGAGTTTGGGCGACATTAATTTTTGGCGCCGTTGCCGGGGAGTTAAACTAATTTAGCTATATATCTAGGTTTTTGTGTGCTTTGTATTCTTTCCTTCTGAGTCACTAATTATTTTTTTAAATTGATTTTAGGTACGAAAATGGCTCTCAGCAACGAGCATATCGGAAATGTGCCATTGGGGGAGGAAGTGGACGATGGCCAAATGAGGTTCCTCTTGAACCTCAAGCAAATAGATGAGGCCGCCCGCCTCCAGATAATATTCCTGTCCCTACCCTACCTCCACCAAGATCGGCAACCCACGGACAATTACTGAATGAGGGTTATGCAAGTGATATAGTCACGCTCCGCTTTAGGGCGGAAAACTTCCAAATCATCAACGTGATGCTTACACTACTTGAATAACGGGGATTTTTCACCATGGCTCTGAGTCAACATGCCTACAAGCATCTCAAGGGTTTCGTCAATACTTGTTGGGGGAGCAAGCAAAAAAATGTTTCTAGGACGCATTGAGGTTGAGGCTATTTCCCTTTTCTCTACGAGAAAAGACATTGGATTGGTTAGAGAGATTGCCCAATCATTACATCCACACTTGGGATGAGCAGTCTAAGTTTGACTTTGTCGCTGGGATTCCGGGGACCGGCTTCGCGAGACCATTTCGGCCTATTCATGGCTAAGCTCTATTGGGCGGACATTTACCTTTCTTTAACTAGGTGAAAGAGCAAATGACAGAGAAGTTCATTTCCAAATTCTTCTCTCGGGGACATATGGCGACATTGCGGGATGAGATTCTTGCATTCAAGCAAGAACCCAATGAGCCATTGCACGAGATTTGGGAAAGATATCATACCATGGTTAAAGTATGCCCGAATAATGATATTAATGAGGCCATGATCCAACAAACCTTCTACATGGGGATAAACACAACGAATAAATGTATGGTAAATCGACTCACCGGAGGGAACTTCATGAACACGCCTTATGCCGAAGCTTGTGAAATTCTTGATGAGATAGTAGATACCTCTTCGGCATGGAAAAGTAGATCCAATGTTCCGTAAGGTGACCCTAATGTCACTCACCTGCACAAGGAGCTACATGATCATGGGCAAGCTATTGCCGAGTTGACAACTACCATGAACCAATTGGCCAAAGCTCAACTTCAACAAGTCCAAAGGCCGAAACAAATGAATGAAATGCAAGGTATGAAAATGATGGTAAACAAGATACGACAACAAGGCCAACAAATGCAAAACCGTTCGAATAATTCATGCAAAATGATAGTATTTATGATCAAGGTGATTCGTTCAATCAGTAAGAAGAAGAAGTTCAATATGTCAAAAATTATCAAGGTCAAAGAAATAGTGCTCAAGGATAAAATCAACAACAATGGAGGTCACAATGGAACCAAGGAAACTGGAACAACCAAAACCACCAAGGAAATTAGAGTGGTGGCAATCCTAATCAAGGAAATTAGAACAATCAAGGAAATAGGAGCAATCAAGAGAATCAAGGCAATTGGAATAGTCAAAGCAATTGGGGTGGAACAACCAAAGCAATTGGGGAGGAAATAGCCAAGGAGGGTGGAACAACAACAACAATGGGGGGTCGGGTTTTCTAAGGCCCCCGATGTTCCAACAACCAAGCAATCCACCTCCCTATCCTTCTCAAGGACTAAGCTCTTCTTCCAATGAGATGGGTAGAATTGAAAACATATTTAAATAGATGATGGAGAAGAATACCGACTCCGATGCTCAATTAGTCTCGCACAACACTTCTATTCGGAATTTGAAGGTTCAATTAGGCCAAATATCACAAGCTTTGAACACTTGTCAAAAGGGGCACTACCTGGTGATACGGTGGTAAACCCGCAGAGTGGGAATAATACGGGACATGCTATGGCTGTAACTACTAGAAATGGAGATGCAACCATTTCAAATCAAAGAAAGATTGTGGATGAAGATGTTGTGGTACAAGAAGATGAAATCCCAAGTAACGTGGTTGGAGCTAATGAAGAAGTGAGAATTGATATTGATGAAAGTGTGGAGGAGATGCAAGAAGAAGTGAACCCGTCTAGAGAACATGTGATTGACATGCCGGAACCGATAGTGCCAAAGGCTAATGCACCAATGCAAAGGCCTCCTCCTTCATACCCTCAAAGGCTTGCAAAGCAAAACAGTGAGAACCAATTCAAAAAGTTTATTGATATCATGAAGAGTTTGTCAATTAATCTGCCATTGGTTGAGGTATTGGAACAAATGCCAAGATATGCAAAATTCGTGAAGGATTTGGTAACGAAGAAGAGATCAACGAATTGTAAGACTATCAAGATGACACATTAAGTGAGTGTTATTGTGCACTCAATGGCTCCTAAGTTGAAAGATCCGGGCGCCTTCACAATCCCTTGCACCATTGGGAGTGTCGACTATGCCAAAGCATTATGTGACCTTAGGGCGAGTATAAACTTGATGCCGTATTCGGTGTTCAAAACTTTGGTAATTGGGCAACCAAGACCCACATCCATGAGGTTGCAAATGGCAGATCAAACAATGAAGAGGCCTTTGTGTATTATTGATAATGTATTGGTTTGAGTTGACAAGTTCATCCTCCCGACGGACTTTGTGATCCTTGATTGTGAAGTGGACTATGAGGTGCCTATCATTTTGGGTAGACCTTTCCTTGCTACAGGGAATGCTCTTGTTGATGTGGAAGCCGGTGAGCTCACTTTCCATATGGGTAACGAAAAGGTGTCCTTCCATGTGTGCAAATCAATGAGGCAACCGAATAGTAATGAAGTTTGTTCGTTCGTGGATTTGGTGATGGATGTGATTGTTGATGATGCTAGTGCCACAATGAATGTTGAAGATAAATTGGAAGCCGTTCTGCTCAACCTTGATGATGATGAAGAGAGTGATGGCTATGTGGGGTGTGTAAATGCATTGCAAGGCATGGGGTCGTACACTTATGAGCCCCGAAAGCTATCTTTGGATCTTAAAAACTGGAAGACTCCTCCAACAAAGCCGTTAATCAAGGAGCCTCCTACTTTGGAGTTAAATCCATTAATGCCTCCGCATCTCAGGTATGAATTCCTTGGCCCTTATTCTACTTTACAGGTTATTCTTTCTTCGTGCTTGAGGAACAGAGAAATCGGATGGACATTGGCAGATATCTGGGGCATAAGTCACGCCTTTTTGTATGCACAAGATTATTTTGGAGGAGGGTTCCAAACCCTACATTAAACATCAAAGAAGGCTAAATGAAGGAGGTGGTGAATAAGGAGATAATCAAGTGGTTGGATGTAGGGGTTGTGTACCATATTTCCGATTGCTCGTGGACCTCTCCGGTGCAATGTATCCCAAAGAAAGGGGGCATGACTGTGGTAACAAATGACAAGAATGAATTGATCCTTAAAAAACTGTCATCGGAGGTAGAGTGTGTATGGACTATAGGTAGCTCAACAAAGTTACTCGGAAAGATCATTTCTGGCTTCCATTTCTTGACCAAATTCTTGATAGGTTGGCCGGACATGCTTTTTATTGCTTTCTTGATGGATACTCCGGCTATAATCAAATCCTTATTTCCCTGAGGACCAAGAGAAGACCATTTTTACTTGCGCCTATGGTACTTTCACATTCTTGCGGATGCCTTTTTGTTTTGTGTAATGCACCGACCACTTTTCAATGGTGTATGGCTATTTTCACCGACATGGTGGAGGATATTCTTAAGATCTTTATGGATGAATTTTTGTGGTTGAAAATTTGTTTGAACAATTTGGATAGGTTATTGGATAGATGTGAGGAAACAAATTTGGTATTGAATTGGGAGAAGTGTCACTTCATGATCGAGGTAGGCATTGTCCTCGGCCCTAAAATTTCAAAGCATGGTATTGAGGTCGACAAGGCCAAGATTGAGGTGATCTCCAAACTCCATCCCCCTTCATCAGTGAAAGGAGTGAAGAGCTTCTTGAGTCATGCGGATTTCTATCGCCGATTCATCAAGGAATTTTCCAAGGTGGTAAACTTATTGTTCAAACTTTTGGATAAGGATGCCAAGTTTTTTTCAATGAAGATTGTATGAAGGTATTCGATTTGCTTGAGTTCAAGTTGACTATTACTACTATTATCAACGCACGGGATTGGAGCTTGCCTTTTTAGCTCATGTGTGACGCTAGTGATGTTGCGGTCGGAGTGATAATGGGGCAAAGAATCAACAAAATCTTCCATCCGGTCTACTATGCTAGCAAGACCATGAACGATGCCTATGTAAACTACACAGTGATCGAAAAGGAGCTACTTGCTATTATTTTTGCTGTGGAGAAGTTCAGGCCGTATTTGATGGGTACTAAGGTGATTGTTCGCACCGACCATGCAGCGCTTTGGTATTTTATGAGCAAGAAAGATTCCAAGGCAAGGTTAATGTGGTGGGTGCTTCTATTGCAAGAGTTTGATCTAGAGATTCAAGACCGCAAGGGTAGTGAAAATCAAGTGGCAGACCACTTGTCCCGATTGAAGGAGGGGAGGAGGCCACATGACGGCCTTGAGATCAATGAGTCATTTGTCGACGAGCAACTCCTAGCCATTTCAATGACCGGGGATTCCATGGTTTGCTGATCTATCCAATTATCTTGTCGCCATTGTATCGAATGAGTTCTGTTCAAACCAAAGGAAGAAGCTCAAACGAGATGGCTTGGACTATTATTGGGATGAGCCATATCTTTTCCGTGTATGCACCGATGGTGTGATTCGGCGATACATGCCAGAGGAAGAAAAAATGGGAATTCTTGAGGATTGCCACTCTTAACCGTATGGTGGTCACCATGGTGGAGCTAGAACAACAACAACAATAACATCAACCCAGTAATATCCCACGAGTGGGGTCTGGGGAGGGTAGTATGTACGCAAACCTTACCCCTACTCCGAAAGAGTAGAGAGGCTATTTCCGAAAGACCCTCGGCTCAAGATAATAAAAAGAAGACAAAAGGAGAGGATATTAGATTCATCACGGAGATCATATGAAAAATCAGAACATAAAATATAGAAGAAAAATGCAAAGCAAAAATGGTGGTTAGTAAATGGATCCAACGTCGAAAAAGAAAATAGTAAGACATGACATTTCCCCTAGCTCTCTTAGACAAAACCCTACCGGACTAGGTTCACAAAGGTACAAAGTAACTCAAGACTCAACTACCTCCTAGCCTACAACCATAATACTCGACCTCCACAACGTCCTATCAAGTGTCATGTCCTCAGAAATCTGAAGTCTCGCCACATCCTGCCTGATCACCTCTCCCCAATACTTCTTAGGCCTCCCTCTACCTTTTCCCCAATATTTCTTAGGAGCTAGAACAACTTAAAAAGTTTTAAGTTGTGGATTTTATTGGCCTACTCTCTACAAGGACGCTAGTGATCTTGTCAAGCGTTGTGATGAATTCCAAAGGGTCGATGAGATTTCTAAGAAGAATGAGATTCCCCTTGGAGATTGATATCTTTGATGTTTGGGGTATTAATTTCATGGGACCGTTCGTGAGCTCTTGTGGGAACACTTACATTTTGGTAGATGTGGACTATATGTTAAAATGGGTTGAAGCCATGGCTTTACCCGTTAATGTAGCTCGAAGTGTGGTGGCATTCTTGAAAAAGAACATCTTACGAGGTTTGGTACCCCAAGGTCCATTATAAGTGATGGGGGTTTGCAACCAGTCTTTGGATACCTTACTCACAAAGTATGGTGTCACTTACAAAGTATTGACCCCCTACCATCCTCAAGCAAGTGGACAAGTTGAAGTATCCAATCGGGATATCAAGAGTATTTTGTCAAAGATTGTGAATGCCAACCGGATGGATTGGTGAAAAAAACTTGATGATGCTCTTTGGGCTTATAGGACGGCCTACAAGACGCTGATTAGGATGTCTCCATATCGATTGATGTTTGGAAAGTTGTGTCATCTTTCGGTAGAACTTGAGCATAAGCCCATGTGGGATTTGAAAAGTTAAACCTTGAGTGGGATGTCATTGCAAACCTAAGAGTGGCACATTTGAATGAGCTTGATGAACTCCGGTATCATACCTACACAAGTTCGTCCTTTTACAAGGAGAAGATGAAGTACCTCCATGACAAGTACATCTACGATAAAGAGTTTAAAGAAGGTGATCTTGTTGCTATTGTTTAATTCCTTGTTACGAATGTTTCTGGGAAAGTTAAAGTCAAAATGGAGTGGCCCCTTTGAAGTGGTGAATGTGACCCCCTTTGGTGCCCTAGATTTGAAAAATAAGAATGATGAGGTTTTTTGAGTCAATGGGCACCGGGTTAAACATTTTGATGATGGCCACATTATGGCGGTTCTTCATTTCAAGTGATTAGTAATCTGCGTCGTGTTGCGACATTAAACCAGGCGCTTCTTGGGAGGCAACCCATATGTTATTTTCTTTTTCTTTCTTTTTTCTTCTTTAGATCATATAGGCTTTGTTTTGTGCTAACTAGTTTTGGAGTGTATGCAGGATTAGGTGTGTATTGTAGGGACTGTGCAAGAAAATTTGGCTAAGTGTGATAAAAGTGCGCACCATACCAGAATTATGCAGATCGCACTGAGACTCTATGGCCGCACAATTCTGTGTGTGGTCATACAACTGGAAGATAAAAAATGCATGTTCTCTGTAGTTTGGTCTGTCAAAACTCCTTATCAAATTGTGGTCGCACACATTTTGTGCGGACCGTAGCATTTCTTCACAGGAGCAGGTAAGGAATATGAACCGCACTTAAAATTGTGCGGTCGTACTTAGGTAAATTCTGGGCCAGATAGGTCATAGTATAAATAGGGCCTTTTTAAATATTTTACACTTTACGCTCTTTTGAACCCCGAAGCTAAGCTAGCACAGTGCATATCCCCATTGTTCTCAATCTTCCCTCATTTCATCAGTGTTGAATCTCACATGCATCTTCATTACTGTTATGTTAATTTAATCTTTAAATTCCTCCCCTTTTTGTTTATTTTGTTCTTTGATCTAGGTTAATTATATGTCTCAAAATGTCAATATTTAGTCATTTTTGCTTAGAATCATGTGGGCGACATCTTAAATGCTAATTGGGGCCAGGGTAAGTAGCTAATCATGCTTAATTGCTAATGACCATGCCTAATTTTTGAAAAACTTGTCTGAATAGTAAGGCAGTTCCTAAAAAATTCAAATTGTATGGCCGCACTCATTTTTATACGGTCGAACTTTGAGATTTGTGGACTCTAACACTTTTGTGTGGTCCATATCTCTCTGATTTAGGGCATGTGTGTGCATGAGTTATGCGATCACACTCAAAATTTTGCGGTCTGTAGTAGACTTATAAGGCCGCACTAACTTTTGTGTTGTTCGCACTGATGAAACATCAGAGACACTAGAAGTCTGAACTTGGGGCTGTGCGGCCACACTCATTTTTCTGCGGTCCACACTTGCATTCTGCAGTCGTACTTACTTTTGTGCGGTCCGCACTCTGCGGCCGTATTCACTTTTGTATGGTCTACACTGCCTCTTCTGAGACTACTTTACTGCAATTTTCAAACATGCATCTGTACACACTATGAGCTTTAATTCTTACTTATATCTACTACGTATATGTTACAAACAATGGTTAGATCAAAGGGCATAGGTGATATATCAAAAGGGAGGGCAGAACCCTCCTGAGGCCATGGTCGAGGCAAAAACAACTTACCCCTAGCAATCCAAAAAGCCAAGTAAAAAGGCAACAGCCACCAGAGCTCCTAAACCCTCCAAAACTAGTCAGTATGTCCCATCCGGGGAAGCTTCTGAGGGTAACTCCGTGCAAGCACAGCCAGAAACCCAATCACAACAAATCCCGATTAGATTCCACTTGGTGGATGAGTCATCTTCTGCTGCCAGTTTGTCTGAAGGTTTGGAAGAGTGTAGATAAGACTCTGAGCCCTCTTCCTCACAAGCTCCAGCTGCTCCAATTAATTTGGAAGATAATGACGATGTCCCGGATGATGGTAGAGGGGGCGATACTATAGTGGGAGGTTTGAAGAGATCAAGGAGGCCATAGATATGGAAGACAGATTTGTAAGTACCAATGCCTTTGCAAAGTTTAGAGAATGGTGGATGTAGAGGTCGCTCACTCTTGAGCGACAATTCTTGATGAAAGATTTGAACAAGCACAACCCCAATGTCCTTACACAATTCCAGGAGTGCAAACGATGGAAATAGTTCACCTACAGCGTTTTAGATGCAAATAAGCATTTGGTTAAAGAATTCTATGACAGCGTTGCTCGCGTCGAAAAGGGTACCAAGATGAAAAAAGTCCAAAATCTGAAAAAATCCATTTTGACTACTATGCACTGAACTCATATGTAGGGTTTGAAGAAGTAAAAGCACTGCAATACTTGGAAAATTTAGCTATGGGTGATGCAGCTCATCCGTGGCTAGCTGAGATTCTGGCAATTCGAGGGTTAACACCTCTGTGGCTCACAGTAGGGGTTCCAATAGTTTGACCACCCTAAACTTTGAAGCAAAAGGGTGGCAGACATTCGTGTGCAACCGCATTGATGAGAACATCCTCCCACTTCCCCGTGCCTTTTTGGTGGCATCCATTATGGATGGGTATCCGATTAATGCTGGTGGCATCATGTCCACCAACATCGCTTTGGCTATCCAGAAAGGTGAAATATCATATCCGTACCTGAAATTCCTCACAGAATACTTCAAGGATTAAAGGATGGAGTTGAGGCATTAAGATACCGAGGTAAAGGCCAAGAAGCCTTTTTCATGGTACCACCTCCAAGGAGCTGACAACCCGAAGTTCAAGGGTAAAGCTACTACCTCTACTGGTTAGTTTGAGGAGCCAGTGGTAGTCGTTACTGATTCAGCTGTCGAGCCTTTCACAGCAGTCAGGCCTTCCATCGAGACAACAGACTTGCCACCATCTTCCTCTGCCAAACTATCAGTGCCATTATCAGTGCCAGCTTCATCTACATATCCTCAGACTGCGCTGCGAGTCTCCTAGACATTGGCGAGTCTCAACAACTGGATGCAGGTAGCTACTAGAAAGTTAACTAACATATCCAGTGTTGTTGCAGCATAGTCCTCAGCCCCAGTAGCCCTATTAAAGCCACAGGTACATCTATCAGTGGAGGAAACATTGAAGAAGATATTGGAGAACCATAAGACTATCATAGCTTCAGTGGTGGCATAGAGGAAAGTCATTAAGGACTTGAGTAAGCAGGTCAAAAAGATAAATAAGTCTCAATCATCAAAGAAGTCAGCAGACAAGTTGAGAAAGGAGATCGCAAAAATTGCATCTGACGGAGATCTATCATTGGACCTGCTTATGGAGCCTTCACTCCCAGCAACACAGGCAACACCATCAATACCCGAAGCACCAGAGACAGCATCCTGCCAGTCTGAGGAGCCGGTTGCGACTACACACATCGCTAAACAGATTATTCAGATGCTCAGAAACCTAGTTGTCCCTCAGCTAGGAGATGATGACATACAGTTATAGGAGACAGAGGGTGCTGATGATAATATGTAGACTGAGACCACATAGGGAGTTTTCTTCACTCTCTACCCTTCCCTGTTCTTATTTTTGTTAAGCATTAGAGACGATGCTTCTTTTCATTGAGAGGGTGGTCTATTTTGATTGATTAACATTGATATTTGGCATGTAATAATTATTACACTATTTCTCCTTTATATTTATTTTCTCTTTGGTATGTATATATTCTCCCCATTTGATGTATATATTCATTTCCTTATGTATATATTCACTTTACTTTGTTTTGTATATTCATTTTACTTCTGTTAGTTTACTTCATAACTTCTTTAGTTGTTTTTCCTTAGTAGTATAACTTATTATTTACTTTAGTAGCATCTTTTTAATTTGTTAGATTCTTTTTATGTTGTGTGTGAACAATAAGTCTTTAGTTTTCTTAATGCCACAGCTCTTTCCAAAGGTGGATTTTGAGTGAACCGGGTGGCTCTTCCCAATGATGGATGGCGTGACAACCTTCTTAAGGAATTGAGTCCATTTTCTTTTATTTTTAGGAAAATATAGTAGTAATGGATAAAAGGTTATCAAGCATGCTTCACTTGGTACCAACACATTTACTGCGATGGTATGGTTAAAAATAAGTTGTTGGCAAAAAATAGCTCTAGTTGTGACCTTTTGACTCTTGTGAAGACTTAAGCAGTCATCGAGTGGCTCAGTCGAGCCATTTGTGATTCTCAATCTGAACTAGGGTTGTTGTGGGCCCTCGAATCCATTTTCTTTAGCAATCCGGAAGGATGAGAGGTGAGGTATTGAATTGCAAGTCCAAGTACTCATGCTTATAGTCTAGAACTTGCCATGAATATTTTTCTAGGCAAAATTCTAAGTGTAACTTGGCTTGAGAAATGAATGTAGGCTCTCATTGATCCGATTGAAATTTTAAATCATCCATAGCCTACCAATGTGATATCCCTAGTCAACCCCTTTGAGCCTAAGCTCTTTTTCTTTCAATAACCACGTTACAAGCCTTTATCCATTTTGTAATGACCCTCTCTTGGTACCCGATCTTTTCTTAGTATTCTTGAGAAATAATTGGCAAAAATATAAGTTTGGGAGAGAGAAAAGGAGTTTAAAACTGATAAGAGGTATAAATAATAGAAAGAAATGAAGAAAAGAGAAGGCAAAGAAAAGAAATAAAGAAAAATTCCAAAAAGAAAGTGAATAAGGTAGAAAGTTGAAGGGATTCAAAGAAAGCAATGATGAAAGGCATGGAGTAAATAGAACAGGAGAAAAATGAATAGCATGATCAAGAAAGAGTGACATTACGTCTCTCTAGTTCCCCCGAGGAAGAAGAAAATGACTCAAAAAGTCGAGAAAGTATGAGTCGAAAAGAGAAAATGGAGTGCTTAAGCAAAGATGAAACCATTATATTCCAACAAGTCATACCTTGGTCCAAAAGCCTTCATTACATCTCAAAAAATCCCTACATGATTTCAATTTGAGTGAGCTTACATTCGTGTTGATTTACATAAGTACTTAAAGTCGGACTTGTGATGTTCTTTTGAGGGAGATGAGTGAACTTTTCACAATTCATTCTTCGAGTGGTACATTCTAAAGTGAGATTTACTAATTGACATCAGAGGAGGAGGAGTTTGGGATCAACAATTACCCAAGAGAAAGAGCGAGCTTCCTTGATGAATAGAGTCAACTCTTGATGCTCTAGTGTCACATTAGAACTATGATACTCAAAAAGTCAAATCATTGTGTTGTTGATAATTCATATGTGTTGTGGGTAAATGTTGGTCCCAATTGATGTGTGACTGATTTACCTTATGCCAGCTAAAATATCCCTTTTTATAGTGGAGGTGGGAACTGCCTTAATTGCTTGAGGACAAGCAAAAGGTTAAGTTTGGGGGCGTTGATAAGTAGCTAAAAAATGCTTAAAGGTATTCCTAAGAACTAATAAAATGTGCTTTTATACAGGAATATTGGTAAACGAGCCAAAGAAGTCAAAATCAACTCATAAAGAAGTCAAAAGTGAACAAGAACCAAAACAGGGCAAAAAGACCAACAATGCGGACCGCACAATTCTAGTGCAGCCACAGAATAGGAGATTCAGAGAGTTAGTTTTTGGGCTAGCTGAAGGCATGCGGACCGCACCATAATTATGTGGTCGCAGAGAGACATGTGCGGCCCACTCAAAATTATGCGGTCCGTAGGAGACAAATATCAGAGAGACAGGAATTCTAGAGTCAAGCTGGAATGCAGATCGCACTATTTTGTGCGGCCGCACAATCAGAAATGCGACTGCACTTGTTTTTTTACGGACAACAGAAGTCCCAAAGTGCCAAGCCCAAGTTTCAGAAAATGCAGGCCGCACTATAATTGCACGACCGCTGAAGCTCATTCTGCGAACCACACACACTATTATGTGGCCGCACAACCTTCGCAGGAGTATTTTTGTTAGATATTTTCAGCATAGTATATATAAAACTTTTTGTAATCTTTAGGTTAAGTTGAGTTTTTGGAAGAGCACCTGAGCCATTTTCTTTACTATTGTGAGTAATTTTGTACTAGATTATCTTCTAAACATTAGGTTTTCCTTTTCTAATCAATTATTATGCATTCTATCTTAATTTCTTCATGTAATTCTTTATTTTTCATGGGTAGATAAATTTCTAGCTAGGGTTGTGGCCCAATCCTGGTGTGGGTACTTAATGGTATTTAATTTAGGGTTTGTTTGTGATTGGGTTAGTGATATTTAGTCCTGTTCATGCTTGTATTTAAGAATTAATGTTTGCAAACATTGATTTATGCCTATTTTACTTAGTCTCTACTTGAAAGAGAGACTAAGTGTAGGAAAATTTGGATAACAAAAAATTGGGGTGAACTCAAGAAATTGATAGCCAAAATCAAACGGTCAAATCTAGAGATAATAAGACCCGACTTGAGAGTATATCACTTGATTTGTGCAATACCCATTTGGACTTAAGAAAGCCAAATTAGGCAAAATTACTCAAACTACCAAGAGGTATAGAGTAGGTAATTTTGTGTGATTGCTATATTACAACCCCGACTAGTCAAATGTGCCCTAGAGTTTACAACCCGTTAGGTAACCACCTAGGTGGAAGTCACGACCTAGATTTTTTATCATTTGAAAAATAACTAGAACCAAAAATATTGTCTCCTAGTTTCATATGTGCAATCAATAGCCTAAAGTAGAAGTAAAAACAAAAAACAAGAATGTGGAAGTGCAATTTGAGACACATCAAACAATTGCACTAAATATATACCTAATCCCAATTCTAACTCCCTGAGGATTCGACCCCGACTCGTGTTGAGATTTATTATTGTTTCGACTGCCTCACTACCTATATTTATGGTATGAGTTTGGACGACATCAAGCGATATGAGATTGTGAGCCCTTCAGATATTGATGATTGTGGTGGGCCCTAAAGCCGTATTAAGAGTATTATTGTGGATCGGATTGCATGTCGCAGCAGACCATAATTGGATTTATTATTATTATTATTATTATTATTATTATTATTATTATTATTATTATTATTATTATTATTATTATTATTATTATTATTATTATTATTGTTATTGTTATTGTTATTGTTATTGTTATTGCTATTGTTATTATGTGGATTGGGCTGCATGCTGCAACAGGCCTTATTGGCTTTTGATTAACGCTTGGGCAGGATTTGACCCTCTGGAGTCTGACATACCAGCACTGAGCGCAGGCACAGTGATATATACATGTACTTTGGTTAGGGCATTGATGCCAAGAACCTGTACGATGCAGAGTGATTGTGTGTGTGATTAGGTGAGAATTTGGGACAAATAGCTTGGGTATGTTGAGAGTGATAGTATATAGGATATCACCATGAAATCATTCATTTGACATACACAATTGACACGTAGGCATTAGAGATTCATATCGGTGATGTGCTCTAATTGTTATACTTGATAGAATGTCTAAACTCATGTAATATGAACGAGCAGATTTTGATAATTAGTTTTGTTACTTATTGTTATTGTCGTCACTATATCCGTATTGTCATTTATATTAGTTTTCACTGTCTTATTCTGAGCTTGTCACTGCTTTCAGCCCAAAGTTAATTCTATTACTTATTGAGCATATGGGGTTGGTTGTAGTCATACTATACTCTGCACTTTATGTAGATCCAGGTACATATGGACGTGGTGATTGCTAGATCTGTGGTAGTGCTAGTGCTAGTGTTATGAGACTTCGAGGTAGTTGCTATAACGTCCGCGAACCTTGACTCTCTTTCCTTTACTTTTCTTTTTACTGTTCTATTGTTCAGACAATTGTACTACGGATTTGGTTTATATTATAATACTCAGTAGTGATCGTGTACTCGTTGACATAAGATTTTGGGGATGGTTGTATCAGTATTGCTACTATTTTTGTTAGAAAATTATAATATTTCCTCTATTAAGTTTATTAAACCATGCTTATCCAAATGCTTAATTATTTTGTAAACTGTTGGTTGGCCTATCCTGTAGTGTTAGGCACTGTCACGGCTTCGTTGGGAGTTGGACTGTGATAGAACTAGCCCTTATTTTCATGTTTCGAACCTCTATTAGCTTCATTTAATATTTTTTTTATTTTTTTTACGTAGTTCGTGTATTTTTCAGGAAGGTTTTTACGTAAAAAATTGAAGAAAGTATGATTTTTGGGATTTAAAAACAACTTGAGTTGGCTACGGTCAATATTTTATATAAAAGACCCAAGATCGGTGCTATGACAATTCAAGTAGATCAATATTGTGGTTTTAGACTTGGGTGTATGCCCGAAATTTAATTCGAACATTTATTTGGTTTAGTTTGTCGAAGGTTAGCAATTTAATAGTTTGGAAACTTCCTAGGTTTGATAGTATTAATTTTAACCTTTAATCTAGGATTTTTTATGGTAGAAATTAAGGATTTGGGTAGAAATTGGGGATCCTATAAAATTAAGATTTAGAACTTAAACTGAGATCGGATTTCAAAATAAATCACATAACCAGGCACGAGGTGAATGGGTAATTGGGTTTTGGTCCGACTCTTGGGTTTTGACCAAGCGGGCCCGCGTATGACTTTTGTTGAATTTTTCCAAATTCATTAAAGATTGAATCTTTTCACTCGTGGGTAGTTTCTAAAGCCTATTTTGAATTATTTGATCTATATTTAGCTAGATTTGATCGGTTTGGAAGATAATTCTAAAGGAAAAGTCGCGGTTGAACATTTATTTGGTTGCGGAGTAAGGTAAGTATCACGGTTAACTTTTACTTGAGGGATTAGGACTTGTTGGTCTATTTTCTACGTGAATTATGTGTGGGAATGACGTATATGTAAAGTGACGAGTATATATATGTTGTTATTGGGTTGAAGCATGCAGGTTAAAATTATTTTACTGTATTATGTTGTTTACATGATTATGTTTTCCATAACGTAATTAGATCATTACTTCTTTAATTGTTCGCTTTTCATATCTATTGCTTATTTTGAAGTTGTTGAGGTTTTGAAAGTTGAGATGAATTACCATTATACTAATATTGAAGTGAAATTGATTTCCACTTTGTTTTCTATTTTGGATTAGTGTTGTTGCTTGGTAAGGAAGAGCAAAAAGCAAGAAGGGTGTTGTCTTACCTTTTTTGTACTCAATATCATTTATGTGAGAGATTGTGAGAATTAAATCACGAAGGGTGATGTCGTGTATTTGATTGTTTATTATCATTATCATTTCATGTGAGGAAGAGAGTAAAAGTACGAAGGCTGATACCATACCAATTTATTTATGATGTTACATGGCGAGGATGAGAATAAAAGCACGAGGGGTGATGTCATCGATTTCTTTGCTTTACTTGATTTTCGGATTGATGAGTTGGTTGAATTCTGAGAGAAGACACGAATCCACTCTGTTTGACATGACCGTGATGGAACTGCTGATAGGTTTGAGTGACAGGGTTACTGATACCTTAAATCCAAGATATGTTATGCCAATATGGGTTCATGCTGACTGAGCTATTTGAAAAACTCAACATTGCTCTTCCATAACATAAGTATGGAACCACAATGATGTACTGGATGGGGTTGGGGTTATGCTCCGACGGTGTGGGTATGGCGAGGTCAAAGATAGGGGTCCAACTAGAAGTACTATTTTGTCTTGGAGTAGTAGAGTATTGAGCTTTCTATGAAAATGAAGTTGGCTTTAAGAGGAGAACAAAAGCTTAGAGAAGATAATGATACTTCGAGGAAGGGTACAAAAGAGCTCAGAGAGGAGTAAAGGAAAGATATAGGGGCCCATGTCAGCATATTGCAACACTTGTGAGCGATGACCTCATCCACGTCTCACCCATGAATTTGGTCCTTGTCCCCTATCTAGTGTCCGAATCTAGTTCTTCTTAGTTATGTCTTTTCTTATTTTGTCCTTTGGTTAGAATGCAGGAATATCTGAAGTATTTTTGTTTTAATATTAATTTTTATTAGAGCCTTTTCGCTTAATTAGCACTATCTAATGCATTATTCCTCTGTTGCTTTTTTACCTATTTCTGATATGGCTAATATAATCATATTAATACATGTTTGTTCTAATCTCTTTGTGATTATGATGCAGCCCCAGTGATCATAGGCTTCGTATAATGGTTACTGTACTTAATTTATCTCACAGCTTTACAGCTTTTCAATGATGCCAAAAGGGAAGATATGGGAAGTGCTTATGGTTCTACTTTTCTTACTGCTCTCATTGTCTTATTTCATTACCCTATATGAAATAAAGGTTCCTGGTTCATATACAAATTATTTGTCATTACAAAAAGGGGTAATCTGTTGAATTAGGTGTTTTGTTGATTAACAATGTCTGCAATGGACGTGTGCTAGGAACTAGGTTTTCACGGATGCACCAGAAACTCCTTTGTAAGATAGTAACTTATTCCAAAAGTATCAAAAGTTACTATCGTCCGATATTTACGTATTTACCTCGAAAATACGAGTAACAATTAAATTTGATTTGTGGTTTTAAAGATAAGTCATTTAATTCAATACTAATGAATGATAAAGAAGTACGAAATAGAAACGAAAGAGAATAGTGAATTAAACCAATATTACTCAACAGCAGTGACCTCGAGCCCAGGGACCTCAAGGTAGGCTCGGTATTATAAGAACAATTAAATAATAAAAGCAAAGTAAGAACAATAGAGCTAAAGAACAATGCTGATAAAAAGCAGGCAAAAAAGTTAGAGAGTATATTCTTTTCTCAGTGATAAGATGATGCTACAAATGATTGGGGTCCCCCTTTTAATAGGGGAACCCTGAATAAGGAATATTTCTATTTATAGTATGGAATATTCTTATTCCAGCTGTCTAACCGCCTAGTACGGAATCGTACATTCTTATTCTGGGATCTGCACCACGATCTTAGGACGTGGCAGGAATCTAGCTCATTCTGTCATAGACCCATAACAGTATTACATCGAGGTCGAGCACACTTGGACTCGGTATTCCCCGGACCACTGTCTTCGGGTATTGCACTCTATCTTCAAGCTCGAGTTTGGACCACCGGTTTCGAACTCGACCTTGCCTAAACTTAGGCCTGTGACGGACCCTCGATCTTGTAAATCGAATGCCTCTGATTTTGACCGTATACAGATAGTGCCCGCGTTTCTTAGAATAAGATAAAAATAAAGGATTAGAACTTCGATTTTCAGAGCCCATCATGATGACATCATCCCAATGATGCAGGCGCTCGAAGTGACTAAAACGTCTTGTCGGTTTATGTCACGGCCCAAATCACCTTTGGAAGTCGTGATGGCGCCTACTAATGAAAGCTAGCAAGCCAATTGTTTGAACCAATTATCTTTTCCCATTTTTTATCCTTTAACAATTAGGAAACAATAGCTTATAAACAGCGGAATTTTAAACAATCGAAAGAAACGATTTGAATAAATATCCAATACAGCATCTTAAGCAAAATCTACCAAGAACTGGTGTCATGCTTCACAGACAGTCTAGAATTACCACAAACAAGGTCTGAAAGATAAATAATGCACTCTTTCTAAAATATGTAAATGAAACAGGATGAAGGGATAGAGAGAGACGCCTGCAAGACTACCTCGGAATCTCCGACTGGATTGAAGGCAGCCACCCAACTAAGGTCCGAATGCTACTGCTCCGGGATCTACACACAGTGCAGAGTATAGTATCATCACAACCGACCCCATGTGCTGGTAAGTACCTAGCCTAACCCTAACAAACAAGTGACGAGGCTAGGACCAGACTACCAAATAAGCCTGTGCAGTTATAGCATATACCGCAGAAAAGTAAAAGTAGAAATATACAATTAAGGATGGGAGGGTGCACATGCTGCGAGAGCATATCATTTATCAACAGTAACTCAGGAGAAAAAGCATAAAGAACCAAATTGCATCTCGCATCAGAAAGAATAAGTAAACCGTAACGAAACAATAATCACTTTTATTCTTTATTGTTGCAGCACACAATCCGATCCAAATCATACATAAACATTGTTGCGGCGTGCAACCCAATCCAAATATAATATTGTTGCGGCGTGAAACCCCATCCAAATATAGTATTATTGTGGCATACAACCCGATCCAAATATAGTATTTTTGCGGCGTGCAACCCGATCCAAATGTATTATTATTGCGGCGTGCAACCCAATCCAAATATATTATTGTTGAGGCGTGCAACTTGACCCAAATATATTATTATTTTGGTGTGCAACTTGATCCAAATATATCATTGTTGTAGCGTGTAACCTGATCCCAATGTATAATTCAACACCAATCATAAAAGAGTCCCGCCAAGGGAACAATAAGGAAACAACAATATACCGGCAAGGGAATTAACAGTAAGAAGCAAATATATCTCGGCAAGGGAATCAGCTATAAACAAACTTGTTCCAACATTTAACTTCACAACAAAAACCTCCTCTAGAACAATACTCAACCATAAGCAATTTTTACGAGATTAATTATAATTCTTGCCCAACACATAGAATCAACAACTTAAGCATATGTAGTACTTTTTACGAACACAACGATTTCAATTTAAGACCCACGGGCATGCTTGACACCAACGTATAGATACTCTTCATCATGACTATACGTCGTACTCAACAAATAACACATAGCAAATAGGACTCGACTTCTAATCTCTCAAGCTAAGGTTAGACCAAACACTTATCTCAAACTTCTACGGCCAACTCAAGCCTCAAACACCGCTTTTTCCTTTAGAATTTGCCTCCCAACTCGTATCTAGTCCAAATTGATTTCACAACATCAATAAATGCTAAAGAATTCATACCCAATGCTTCATTATAGGTTTTCTATCATTTTTCCCAAGAAGTCCAAAATTGACCCCTGGCCCGCTTGGTCAAAACTCAAGGTTCGGATCAAAATCCGATCAACCATTCACCCACGAGCCCGAATATGTAATTAGTTTTGAAATCCAACCCCAAAACGAGGTCTAAATCCCAATTACTCAAAAAGTCATAACTCTACCCAAATTTCTAATTTCTACCATACAAACCCTAGAATTTAAGATAAAAATTGATGAAATGCAATTGGAAATCGAAAGGGAAAGGTTTAGAATAACCTCAATGCTCCCGAATTTTGAAAATATGAAGTAAAGGGGTTCTGCCCATTTTTGCTTCTGTTTTAAAGTCACTTGGCAGACCTTCATCGCATTTGCGACAGGTCTGTCGTGTTCACGATGGGTCAGGCCCAGCTGACCACGCGTTCGTGATCAGAAGCTCGCATTCGCAAAGCTTCAGCTCCCATAGTCATCGCGTTCGTGGTCATGTGGCTGCGTTCGGGTAAGGTAAGTTTGAAATCCCTCCCCCAAGCCACTAACCCTACGCATTCGCGAGGTCCTGGACGCATTCGCAAAAGGTATTCCCCTCACTGTCACACCTCTTTTTTTTATATACCTACCCCGAAGGATAGTGTATAAGGGAGTTTTTTTCCAATTTAAGTGACATAATTCAAAATGGGATTATTTATTTATTTTAGAGTCGCCACTTGGGATAGGTTTGGCTTTTGGTGTCCCAAGTCACCGGTTTTTCTTGAATCCCAAATCGAGGAAATTTTTGACTTTCCAAATGAAGTCTGCGAACCAAAAATTCTGAATAAGGAATTCTGTTGACCCGGGGGAAAGTGTTAGGCACCCCCGGATCCCGTGGTTCTAGAACGGTCGCTTAAACTATTATAAATGTCTTAATATCTGATTTTAATACATGTCGTCCTATAGTGCAATTTTAAAATTATTTATTTTGATTAATTTTTTATGAAATTGAACGTTTTTTAAAACATATTTTTGATCACGTCATATGAAATGCACCCGGATCCACGACGCATTTTATTCAACATTTTGGGATTTGGATTTGGGTCACATGAAATGCACACCCGAGTTTTAAGGAGGTAGATTTATTAAAAAGCGCGCCTAAAGTAACTAGCGTATTGATATCTTTGCGGGAAGCCATGAAAATTTGCTAAATGGCTTACCCGATTTCTAAGTGTTTTTTATAGAAGTAATAAAAGAGGGCCACGCAATTTATGAATTTTGTTTGGCGCGGCGCACCTCGTTTTATTTTAAAGGTCATCCTAAAAGGAACTATTATTCTCTATTAAGGATTTTCTCTAAAAGGCCTAATTAAGAGCATTCAAAGAGGCTCGGGCTTCAAGATCAAGTCCAAATTCAAACAAGAGGATCTCCATGATCGAAGACCAATTGATTCGAATTTGCTACTTAACTTGAAAAGCCCAAGCTGACACTATAGAATTGAACCAATAACTTTGAAAAAGAGTTCGGACCCTTAGCATATTGGGCTTCAAAAACTAGCCCAGGTATGAGGCATTTCGGTCAGATTTTACAAGGTGTTGCCCCATAGTGGGCCTCTGTGCAGGCCCAAATGGAAAGTGAGACAAAACCCCATGGTCTCATAGCTTATTAGATGACTAGGCTTGTTATTAATATAATTGGGCCTATTATTACATATAGCTGGACCGTTCAATGTTGTCCCAAATATAATGACTGGATTTTGAAGTTCGATATCCTCTTTTGAGTTCCAAATGATTGCAGCAAACAATTAAGCAAATACGATAGCTGAACCAGTTTAAAAATACCTAAAACATGTGAATTACTAAACGATTAAACTACTCATGATCCGATTTTGGGGTAATTAAGACGTTCTAAAACAACTAATTTTTTGGATTGTATATGAGTCAAAACAATCAGGTAAATCCCTCTGTTTACATACTGATTTTAAATTTAAATTTCAAGCTTGTATTTAGATTTGTATACCTTCTAATGAAACACACACTCATTTTAGAGCTTATTTCCAGAACTACGTCTGGACTTGTATAATTCATTGACAGATTCCATTGGACATGTATCTAACTCTAACTCAACATCTATACTAACATGATATCAGATTTTAAATGAAACTAAACTATACTAAGACTATACTAGATATAGTACTCATATTATGCTGAAAAGCAATCTAAACAGTCCAATTACAAATTCAGTCCAAAAGTTTTATTAATACAACTAAAGTATTGTCCAAATAACATTATTATGCTAAGCATCAGAAACTGAACAAAACACAGCAAAAAAATTCATATAAAAGCCCGTAATTATTCATTATTTAACTTCAGAGTGTTCATACAGGTTGATCCAATCTTCACATATCACTTGAGGCTAAAAATGTACCTGGAAATCGAATAGGAATGAAAATGAGGACCAGCTGTGTATCAGCAATATAACAGTACTCAATTTTAAGCAGGAAACCAGCAGTTCCAAGTTGAAAACCCAGGAAATTAGATCAGGATGCAGTAAACCTCCCAAATAGGCTTCAATCAACCAAAATTCGACTGACTTAAGTCTAGATTTGAAGAACAAAAGTGACCTCCAGCAGATAACTTCCTACTGATTTCAGAACTTAAAAGTGAGTTTCAGCTGTATGAAACTAGATGAAACAATGTATTTTTTTTTTGAATTTCAGTAGTTTTCAGGAGTTTTGGATTTGAATTTTTGAGTTTTCTGATTTCTATAAGCTATAGATTTGGAATTTGAATTTTTCGGGGTTTTGGATCTCTAAGACTTTTTAAAACTTTTCAGATTTTTAAAAACTTGTATTGTAAGGCAAGGCAATACCCTTTTATAGACAAAATTAGGGCTGCCTTTAGATTTTTGTTTTACACCCTAAGTCCCTCTTTTATTTTTAGTTTTTTAACTATTAGACCCCTCATTTCATGCCTTGTTGGCCAAGTAACACTACTAACTTCCTGAATTTCAAATTAGGACCCCATCTAGAAGGTTCTAGTGGTTTTGAATTTTAATTACTACAGTATTCTCTATTTAGAAATACCTATACTACCCTTGTCCTTACCCCTAAATTACATAACCTAGTCAAACCTAACCCCAACCCTGTTAACTTGGTCAAATAACCATGGTTAATTATCTAGGGGCTGGAATCATTCAGCTATAACCAAACAAATCCTAAAAATTGAACTAATCAAATAATCTAACTAATCAAAATATGGAAATTAATTCTAACAATCAGTGAACTAACAATTAATGGCAAGTAAACAAAATTAAACTAAAGTCAAGTTAACCGCAACAATTATGGATTATTCTATCGAAACAAACACACAATCAAAAAAGAACTAAACCATATGACTGTGATATACGAAAATCAGAGACCCAACTCGAAGAATCCTAACTCAAACAAAATAAAAGAAATATAGGAAATGACAGAACAGAAAAGTATGCATTAAAGAACTATTTTCTTATGCAGAGAGAAAGAAAACAAATAAAGAAAGAAAATATTGAGAAACTTACTGTTTTATGTTTTAATTTTGACTGACCTCGAATCGAGTCCCCAAATAATGTTACATGCTTGTTATTGCCAAGAACAAGCATATAACCTTATTTTGGAACCCAATTCGAATACTGGCAACCATTGGAAAATCGACCAGTCTTTGACAAAACCTTAGATCTAAAATTCGAGGGATTCAAGATAGGTTTGAGTGATTTTGGTTTGGGATTTGGAGCGCTAATGTTGGCTAAAGTAAAAACGCTCAACTTGGGGGTTGGAGCCCTAATGTTTGCTGAAGGAAAAACGCTCAACTCAGGGGTTGGAGCCCTAATGTTGGCTAAAGAAAAAATGCTCAACTCAGGGATTGGAGCCCTAATGTTGGCTAAAGGAAAAACGCTCAACTCAGGGATTGGAGCCCTAATGTTGGCTAAGGAAAAAATGCTCAACTCAGGGATTGGAGCCCTAATGTTGGTTAAAGGAAAAAAATGCTCAACTCAGGGATTGGAGCCATAATGTTGGCTAAAGGAAAAACGCTCAACTCAGGGGTTGGAGACCTAATGTTGGCTAAAAGGAAAAACGCTCAACTCAGGGGCTGGAGCTCTAATGTTGGCTAAAAGGTAAAAATGCTCAACTCAGGGGCTGGAGCCCTAATGTTGGCTAAAAAGGAAAACGCTTAACTCAAGGGGTGGAGCCCTAATGTTGGCTAAAAGGGAAAACGCTCAACTCAGGGGTTGGAGCCCTAATGTTGGCTAAAAAAGTACTAGGTTGATGTTGGTAATTCTAAACTATCCTTTTTTGGGGATTTTCTTCTTTTGTTATGTCTCTTTTTTTATTATTTTTTGATAAGATGTAGGAAAGAACTTGGAGGAAACTTCCCTTTTGCATTGATTATTTGATGCAAAGCTGTTTCAGCCCTTGCTCATTTCTTTTCTGTTGGCTGTACCCACTTTTTGTGTGGTCGCCTGGATTGCACCTGTTTCATTTTTCAAACAAAAAACAATTGTTAGTTTGAAACGGTGGTTAGTTTTGTAGCCTTGATTGCTTGATCCCGGCCTAGCTTTTGTCGAGACCTTCTGTTGCGTGTTGGTTTTGAAGATAATTCTCTCTTTCAAACCGGAGGACTCAACTTTCAGGATTTCAAAATCACTTGCCCGTGTGGGGCTTGGCCTTTTCACTTTACTTTACTCTTAGAACCTTTATCCTTGATTTTGTTTTCTCTTCAATATCTTTTGCTTTAAAAGCATCCATAATCATGGCCATTCGGGATTGGCTTGATGCACCCGCTGATGCTGGGTACCTTTTTTTAGATTTTGTTAGGCAAAGCCCTGTAAAACTAGTACTGCTACCTTTTCTTTGTAATAGCTTTGGAAACAGAGTTAAACCGAAAGGGATTCAAGGAAAAAGTAAGCAAAAGGCAAGAAGATGAGTTTTATAGAGAAGCGTCCCTTTCAGGAGGAAAAGAAGGACTTATCTGGGGAGTGCATGGCGGCTTTAAATAGACATGACATGCTTCTTAGATTGGATGCTCGACCCGCACAATTTTCCCCAATATTCTCGTAAACTCATTGATCCACATTTCAAAATCAGGGAACCTTGCCAGGACTCTTTTTAGTGGCTAGATGTCTCCCTCATTATTCTCGTAAACTCATTGATCCATATTTCAAAATCAGGGAACCTTGCTAGGAATCGTTTTAGTGGCGAGATGTCTTCTTTTCGGCCGACAGCGCCCTTTGCGGGTTTTCGCCAATCGACCTCTCTCATTTCTCTTTTCACCGTCGCCCGATAGTGCTCTTTACGAGTTTTCACTAAGCGGACTCGCTCATTTTCAATTTCTCTACTCACCTTCGCCTTATGGTGCTCGTAGGTTTTCACCGATATGACTCTCTTATTTTATTTCTCTTAATTTGGACTGCATCAGATTCCGACAATGATGTTTTTCACTTTCCACGCATTTTCCAATTGATCGGAAGGACTTGGACAAGGTTTTTGGGTAAAAAGAATCTTGGACGGAATTACAACTTTGGAACCATTTTGGCGGGCTCATGGCCGAGCCATTATATCATCTGCCCCAGTTTCACTTTTCGGGGGAATTGGGATTTTTGTTTTGTTGTGACTGAACCCCAGAGAGAGGTTGCCTACGTATCCTTTCGGAATTAAGTCGGACGTAGTTCAGGAAAACATTTTCATTTTTGTTTTGTTTTTTTTTCTTTTCTTTTCTTTTCTTTTTCTTTTCATCATATTTCATTTTTTTTAGTACTTTCGGGTACCAAAGAGTGTAATCAAGGAAGAGTAACCGGCTCAAATAGGTTTGCGAAGAGCTAATATTATTTGGATAGCGGAAGGAAAGCCTTCGTCATCTCAATCGCACAAAAGTCATCACTGCAGCAAGCCTAAACATAGTACATTTTTACTGCGTCTGCATAGACTGCTACTTCAGGATCATTTCCTTTGATATCTTCCTGGTATAATGCTCCTCTTGGCAATATCTTTCTGATAATGTATGGACCTTTCCAGTTAGGAGCAAATTTTCCTTTTGCTTCCTGATGATGAGGGAGAATGCGTCTTAGCACGAGTTGTCCCACTTCAAAATTCCTGGGATGCACTTTCTTGTTATAAGTGCCCATTCTTTGTTGGTACAACTGCCCGTGACAAACTGCGGCCATCCGTTTTTCATTAGTTAAAGACAACTGTTCTAGCCGAGTCTTGACCCACTTCTTATCCTCAATCTCTGCTTCAACGATTATTCGGAGTGAAGAGATTTCTACCTCTACAGGTATAATAACCTCAGCTTCATAAACCAACAAGTATGGGGTTGCTCCTATCGAAGTACGCACCGTGGTGCGATATCCCAATAATGCAAAAGGCAGCTTTTCATGCCATTGTCTGGAGCTCTGAATCATATTTATCAAAATCTTCTTGATGTTCTTGTTCGCTGCTTCAATAGCACCATTGGCTTTGGGCCGATAGGAAGTAGAGTTTCTATGCGTTATTTTGAATTGTTTGTATACCTCTTCTATCAAACGGCTATTCAGGTTTGCAGCATTTTCTGTGATAATATTTGCAGGAATGCCAAAATGATAGATGAGATTAGAGTGCACAAAGTCCACCACAGCTTTCTTGGTGACTGACTTGAGAGTAATGGCTTCAACCCACTTCGTGAGGTAGTCAATGGCACCTAATATAAATCTATGTCTATTTGAGGCCTTTGGCTCGATCGGCCCAATGACGTCCATACCCCAGGCAACGAATGGCCAAGGTGCTGACATGGGATGCAATTCTATTGGAGGTGCATGAATCAAATCATCGTGCACCTAACACTGATGGCATTTCCGGACAAAGCTGAAGCAGTCCTTCTGTATAGTTATCCAATAATATAATGCTCGAAGATTTTCTTTGCCAAAACATACCCATTCATATAAGGTCCGCACACTCCCACATGGACTTCATGCATAATTCTTCCAGCTTCCTCGGCGTCGACACATCTTAACAAGTTGAGATCTAGGGTCTTTTTGTACAAAACATCACCACTCAAGAAGAAACCACTCGCATGTCGTCTAATGGTTCTCTTTTGATCTCCAGTGGCTTGCTCGGGGTATTCTTGCATCTTCAGAAACCTTTTGATATCATGATACCAAGGTTGGGTGATTGATTGTGCCTCAACCGTGCTACAATAACCATGCCCTTCCTTGATTTGGATCTCCAGGGGATCAATATGGGCATTGCCTGGGTAGGGTAGCATCGAGGCCAGGGTGGCAAGTGCATCAGCTAATTCATTGTGACACCGAGGGATATACCTGAATTCTATCGGCTTGAACCGCTTGCTGAGATTTTCCACATGTTGCCGAT
Source organism: Nicotiana glauca (assembly GCA_026770625.1). Lineage (NCBI taxonomy): Eukaryota > Viridiplantae > Streptophyta > Magnoliopsida > Solanales > Solanaceae > Nicotiana > Nicotiana glauca. The sequence goes on from MU734497.1 coordinate 153,740, forward strand.
AAGTAATAAGCTTAACATCTCGGGTTTCCCACTCTCCCTGGGCTTGGTGGATAATCAAATTAGAATCCCCCATGATCAATAACTCGTCAACATCTTGTTCAATTGCCATATTCATGCCCATGATGCAGGCTTCATACTCAGCAGTATTATTCATGCAGAAGAACCAAAGCCTGGCAGTAGCCGGGTAGTGTTGACCAGTAGGTGAGATCAAGATTGCCCCAATTCCCACACCTTTAGCGTTAACCGCTCCATCAAAGAACATTTTCCAAGCATAAGTGTCTTCAGAGATTGCTTCTATTGAATTTACCTCTTCATCTGGTAAGTAAGTGCTCAACGGTTGGTGTTCCTCGTCAACCGGGTTTTCAGCCAAATGATCTGCCAGTGCCTAGGCTTTCATCATTGTGTAAGTGACATAGCCTATGTCAAACTCAGTGAGCAGAATCTGCCATTTTGCTAATTTCCCCGTGGGCATCGGTTTCTGGAATTTGTATTTCAAAGGATCCAACCTGGTTATGAGATAGGTGGTGTAAGCTTGCAGATAATGTCTTAGCTTCTGAGCGACCCAAGTCAAGGCACAGCAGGTTCTCTCCAACAGAGTATATTTAGCTTCATAACTGGTGAACTTCTTACTCAAGTAGGAGATTGCCTGTTCTTTCTTCTCAGTTACATCGTGTTGCCCGAGGACACATCCAAAAGAATTCTCCAGGACCGTCAGATATAAGAAAAGAGGTCTCCCTAGCTCCGGTGGGACCAAGACTGGCAGATTTGATAGATATTCTTTGATCTTATCGAAAGCTTGTTGACATTTATCCATCCACTTGACTGCTGCATCTTTCTTCAATAACTTGAATATGGGCTCACATGTGGAAGTCAGTTGGGCAATGAACTGGTTGATATAGTTTAATCTGCCCAACAAGCTCATCACATCCTTCTTAGTTCTTGGAGGAGGCAAATCCCGAATAGACTTTATCTTTATTGGGTCTAACTAGATATCTCTCCTACTGACTATAAAACCCAAAAGTTTGCCTGATGGGACCCTGAATGCACATTTAGTGGGTTCAGCTTCAGGTCATACTTGCGCAACCGCTCGAAGAACTTTCTCAAATCTCGAACGTGATCATCCTGAGTTTGGGACTTGATGATTACATCGTCCACATATACCTATATCTCCTGAGGCATCATATCATGGAAAATGGCGGTCATGGCCCTCATATAGATTGCTCCAGCATTCTTCAGACCAAATGGCATAACCCAGTAACAGTATGTACCCCAGGGTATGGTGAAGGCCGTTTTCTCTGCGTCTTCTTCATCCATCAACACCTGGTGATATCCTGCGTAGCAATCCACGAATGACTATATCTCATGCTTGGCGCAGTTATCAAAAAGGATATGGATGTTGGGCAAAGGGAAATTGTCTTTGCGACTTGCCCTATTCAAATCTCTGTAATCTACACACACCCGGGTTTTCCCATATTTCTTTGGAACTGGGACTACATTAGCCAATCATGTAGTGTACCGAACTACTCAGATTACCCCTACTTTCAATTGTTTCGTGATTTCTTCGTTGATCTTATCACTGATGTCAGTTTTAAACTTTCATTGCTTTTGCTGAACCGGAGGGCAATTGGGGTAAGTTGGCAATTTATGCACCACTAGGTCAACACTCAACCCTGGCATGTCATCATACGACCAAGCAAACACATCTTTAAACTCAAACAGGAGATAGATTATTGCATCTTGAGTTTTCTTATCTGTGTGAATGCTTATTTTGGTTTCCCGGATTTCTTCAGAAGTTCCCAAGTTGATCGGCTCAGTATCATTCAGATTTGGCTTAGGTTTATTCTCAAATTGTTCCAATTCTCGATTTATTTCCCTAAAAGCCTCTTCTTCATAATATTCCGATTCTTGGTTCATTATTTCACAATTAGACGGCGTGTTTGGATCTGTGCATGGAGTCCGCAAGCATGTCATATTATTTAAAGCCGCATTATTATAACTGAACAGAAGAAATAAAGAGAAAAATAAAGAAAATCAGAAAGAATAAAGAGAAAAATGAATGATGAAATATTGATTTCATTTCTTGGAATTGGGAAGATAACAGGGTTTGCATTGGGAAATTTAAAGACAAGAAACTAAAAGAAACATCTGAGTTACACCCTGGAATAACTCGGGATGCAGAAAAAGTAGCAGGACAGGTCTACCAGGACTCCCGCCTGATCGGAAATGGCGTAGCCTTCCAATTTTGAAGCTTGGCACTTGGTCCCATGTATAATACCTCAGCAGTGCTAGTGCCCTCTCACGGCTGAACCATGTGGGTTTTGTAGAGTACTTTTCTCATTACCCCACATATTTCCTCAATTTCTTCAGCCATGAAAACCTCATCATCTTCCTCTTCACTGTACTTCGGATTGACAAAGGTTTCATACAAATGTGGCAGTTGTTGTGGCAAAACCCATCCTTCCTTCTTTCTCTCATCTGCCCACTTTACATCATCTGGGGTAGGGTGGAAACCTATCCCGAAGAACTTTTTGGTTGTAGGCAGAGTTACCAGCTCAGATATTCCTTGGAGAGACTTTCCAAGCCCTTTTCCTGGCTTGAAACCATGTCTGATCATTTCCTTGGCCACCATAATCGAGGCATTGGATAGAAAAGGTTGAGGGCAAGGGTTTCCTTCTTCATGCTGATCCGCCACCACAACTTCAAATGCTTGGTAAACATTGTGTTCACTACCTTCCCTCGCTTCTAGGCATGGGATAGATGGGCTCCGATAGATTGATTGTTCATCTTCTCCATGAACCATAATTTCCTGATCTTCATATTCAAATTTCACTATTTGGTGAAGGGTAGAAAGTACAGCTCCTGCGGCATGGATCGAAGGCCTTCCCAAAAGAAAATTATAAGACGTATCCATATCCAGCACTTGGAATGTCACCTCAAAGTCCACCGGGACAATAGTCAAGATTAGGTAAATTTATCCAATGGTATCTCTTTTGATGCCGTCAAAGGCTCCCACACAGACATTGTTGGGACGAATCCTTCCAGTCCCGATTTCCATACATTGTAGTGTAGAGAGTGGGCAAATGTCTACCCCCAAACCTCCATCCACCATGACCCGCTTTACATAATATCCTTCAGTGCAAGGCTTTGTTGTGAGCAGCTCCTTATGGAGGCAGGTCATGTTTGCTAAATGAAATCTGATTGACAGCAAAGAACCTTTCTGCCATCCTTTCTAGTTTTTCCACCGAGGTTTCAACTGGCACGTATGCCTCATTCAGAGTTTTCATTAGAACCTTTTGATACTCAGAGGATTTCATCAGCAATGACACTTGTTCGGGACACTTTCGCAATTGATCGACCACCTCATAGTCGGCCATGTTCATCTTCTGAAAGAAAGCTTCTGCTTTCTCATCACTCATAGGTTTCTTAGGCGGGAAACGCCTTCTAGTGGCATTATTTACTTATTCTATGTTTGAATATTTTTCAATAGGGGTATTTTCTGGAAGCTCTCCCAAGATCTATTTTCCTTTATACGTAACCACTATCTGATGATAATTCCAAGGCACTGCAGCAGGGTTCGTCATAGGCTTCTGTGGCAAGCGTCCAATAACTATTGGCTCACTCACCCGAGGTGCTTTATTTTATCCCCCGCACTACATAGGCTTGCTTGGGTATGTACACTTGTGTTCCCTTTTTCAATTCCAATTTCTTTGGAGGGCTCACAATCAGCTGCTTTTCTTGGCAGCCTCGTGGGACATAGAGAATTCCATCTTTGGGAGGTATCACCTATGTTATTGTTTCAGCTTTCTTTTCTGGTTCTGTCTTGGTGACTTTATTTTTCTTCTCCCCTTTATCTTGCTTTGGGTCAACCTTTGGCTTTCTTTCTACATCAGCAATAGCAATTATGGCCTTTAATGCTGGATCGAACTTTTTATCCTCACAGATCATCCCAATCACAAGCCCATTATTGTGGGCTGACAATGGATTGTTAGTCATATTCGGGACCTCCCCGTCCCTCATCACTATCTTTCCCTGCTCTATTAATTTCTCCCCCGTCATTTCGGAGTCCAACAGTCATTTGTATCATGGCCTTCTGCCCCTGAATGATAAGCGCACCTGAAACCAGCTCTGAAGGAAGGTGATGCTGGGTTATGCCTCGTTTGGGGGACCGGCTGTAGTAGACCCATTTGAACAAGTTTCGAGAATAGATTAGCATAAGATTCACCAATTGGGGTAAACTTTTGTCTTCCGGGTGGCTCTCGCAGAGGAAAGTTATTTTGCGGAGGACGAGGATTATAGTGGTTCTGGTAGGGAGGCTAATTTCTTGGGAATGGTGCTTGATTTCTATTGGCATGTGGCTACGGCCGAGCAAAGGGTTGAGCATTCATGACCGCATAAGGTTGAGGAGCATAAGCCATGTCATAATGAGGGTAGTAATGTTGAGGGGTTCTTTCAGAAAACATGGGTCTGGGAGCACGATGTCTTCTTACCCTTGATGCTGCCATAGACGTTTCGTCTTTATTCTTACCCTCAGCCATTCCTCCAGAACCGCCTTGAATGGCTTGGGAGGTTGCTCTAATGGCTGACTGGCTCAAGATTCTACCTGTTTTCAGACCGTTCTCCACCATCTCACCAATCTTAATTGCATCTACAAAAGGTTTGCCCATAGCTAACATCATGTTCTGGAAGTAATCAGCTACCTGTGCCTGAAGAAATACAGTGACCATTTCCACTTCATCCATTGGAGGTTTTACCCTCGGAGCTTGCTCGCTCCACTTAATTGCATATTCCCAAAAACTTTCTGAGGATTTCTTCTTTAGATTCGCCAAGGAGTTCCTGCCTGACGCAATGTCTATGTTGTACTGAAATTGTCGAACAAAATCTCTAGCAAGATCACCCCAAATGTGCCATCGAGATATGTCTTGATCCATATACCATTCTGAGGCTACTCCTACCAAGCTTTCTCCAAAGTAAGCCATTAACTCCTCTTTTCCGCCAGCCCCACGTAATTTGTTGCAGTACTTTTTAAGGTGAGCAATGGGATCGCCATGCCCATCATATTTCTCAAACTTTGGCATTTTGAATCCCATGGGCAGGTGCACGTGAGGAAACATGCACAGATCAGTATAGGAGACACTCTTCTGCCCGCTTAAACCTTGCATGTTTTTAGGCTTTTCCAGGCTCCTCATCATTTTCGCCATCTCATCCTATTTAGGAGCTTTAGGAGTTTTCTCTTGTCCGGGTGTGAACTCAAACGGGGGTGGTTGAGAGTAAGTGTATGTGGGATATTGAGGGGGATCCGCTTGAAAAATAAGATTTTGGAAAGTGAAGGCCGAGGGATCAATAGTAGGCCTGGGTAGTGAAGGTTGTGTGGTATCAGAGCATGGTGGAGCGATGAAAATATTGGGGGCTACTCCTAATGTGAACACCTAGGGGCGTACCTCAGAAGGTGTTCCTACAAAGTGAGCAGACATGGTAGGTTGTCCCAATGGGGTATTCGGGTGATTGATGGGGATGTTGGAAGTACCCCCGGATCTAGGGAACAATTCTGGAAAGCCAGGGATAGTACTTGGAGGATCCTTTCCGTTAGTCCATGCATCCCACATCTCCATAACTCGGAGACATAATATCTGATTTTCTACAGATGTGGTAGACTCGGAGGCCGTAATCCCTGATATGGGGCTATCTTCGGTGATGAGAACTAGTGGCAAAGTCATTTCAGACGACATTTCTATACTTCCTTTTGATCTGGTAAAATACTGAGTGATGCCAGTTTACCAAAAACCAACCACCGTTTCTATAAACCTAAGCTGGAATTGACAGCAACAAATGATTAGTTTGAGACAAGTAACAGATAGGTAACCGCACATTGGGGTGTGATGCACCTATACAGTTAAATGGGTGTCTACATGTTTGCAATGGTTACATGCGTCATTCCGGCTTTCCTTTCCGATTTCTTTTCTCTTGATTTCTTTTTCCTTGCCTTTTATTTGCTATTTTTCTCTTATCTTGCTCATTTTCTTTCCTCTCCCCTTTTCTTTCCTTGAATTTGCCATGGTTTTCTTTCTCTCGATCTTCTTATTTTCTCTTTCAGTTTTTCTTTTCCATTCTTGTTTTCCTTTTATTTTCTTCCCTCCTATTTTCTTTTTCCTTAGAGTTACGGTCAAATCTTATTAAGATTGCCTATGTATCATGACCCCGCACGAATCAGACCAAGCGTAGTTCTTGCAAATAAATGCAAAAATAAGAAAATAATTTTTGGGATTTTTATCATTTTTTCATTAATAAAATTTTTTATTACAAAGATACTAAACTATTTGTCTTTTTTTTGGAAAAGGAAAACTACAAAATAGACTCAAAATAACAAAAATACAGACTAGATAATTAAGAATACATTAAAGCTTCAAAACCTGGGGCCCGCGGGACATCATTCGGCATCGCCGCGGGCCTATGTGCAAGACCCCCTCGTAGCTTCTCCAGATCATTCATAATTTGGAGGACAAAAAGCATCACCGAGGCAAAGAAAGTGGTACGGGTCATGTTCTCGCACGCTTGACATTTCATGACAATAGACTCCGCGATGGCTCTAATTCTTTCTCTAATCCTGACTTTTTCCTAAAGTAGTCGACTTATTTGCTGGTTGCGGGCTTCTAGCACCTGGGAGTCATGGAGGTGATAATAATGGTTGAACAACCATGGCTCTCTTATAACCCTTTTACGATATTACAAGCCACTGGCGTAGTGTGCAATT
>MU734498.1:20246-50592 GCA_026770625.1 Nicotiana glauca
TGGTTGGTTAATTAGTTTGGTTTGACAATTTAGTTAATTCTTTCTGTGTTAATTAAATAGTAATCTAGTTTTAGGCTTGTCAGTTGGTTATTTCAAGTTATTAAGTCAATTGGTATATATTTTTAATTATTTAAACCATCTCAGCGTGTGCTTATATTTCAATAGTTGTGGCGTTTGGGTTCTGGGTTGGCTATGACCCATTTGCACAAGAACAACCCGTTTAATTTGGGGCTCAGGTCATCGGGTCATTTGACCCATTACCCATTTGGGTTTTTGAGGGGTAATTCTCATAAATTCAGGGTACTTAGGAGTAATTGGGGTAATTTACTTAGAGAATCTTGCAGTAAATCCTTTAAGAAGCTTCCTAGAAGCTGAAAATAGGCTTGACTTGGCCAGCAAGTTAGAAAAGGAGGGACCAAATAGGAAAAACAAAAATTAGAAAAGGGTAGAATTGAAAGAATTGAAATTTGATGGTTGCCCTATTGCCTTGCCTATAAGTCATCTCATTCTTGCCTTTCAAGGCAAGGTTTAAGAAATAAAAATCAGAAAAAATACAAAAATGGCTGGGAGGGTTAATATTGCATTGAGTATTTTCCATTCCTGATTGATTTCTAAAGTTTTGAGACTTGAACACATCTTTTGATTTAGTTTAAGAGTTCATATGGAGTAATATTGAGTTTTGAAAGAGTTTTCTGGTTAAATTGGCTAGTACTACTGTTCTGTTGAGTTTTCAAGTTGGTCTCATTGTTTTCCATTGTTGAACCTGGGTTGTGTTGTTGCTGATCCACTTCTGTTGCTACTCTACTGACCCTTCACATTTCCTTTTCCATTTCAATCTCCAGGTATATCCTCAAACTGTAGTGGAATGAAGTTTTGAATAGTTTGTATGAAGATCTGGATTTAAATTGAAGTTTAAGTTGAAATACCGATTCCTAGTGTAATTGTTGCTAATTTCAATCATTATGTGTGCTCGAACTGTTCAGTTTTATGTAAATTCGAGTGTTGTTTATGTTGGACTGTTGGTTCAGGCTAGTAGCCCAAAGTGATTTGGTTGTTAGATGAAGTATTTAAATGTTAACATTATAATAGTGTTTGGATTCTACTTGTATAAATGAACTACTAAACCTTTCGTGGGGAAATGGACATGAGGTCCGATTTTTGTTGAATGTTATGTAATTTGAAAAACGATACTGTGTAAATGAACTTGGTCCAGATGTTTTTAAATATGCATAAAAGTTGGAACAACATGTTCACTTAGTCAATAATGAAGTTCTATAATTCTAAGTAGCAATTTGCTTAGATAGATGTTGAATGATAAAAAATCTGTATATATGGTAACCTCTGAGCAAGAGTGTTGTGATCAGTCGCGTTGTTGTGGAGTTGAAACTGTTAAATTCCATTTCCTTTGTTAGTCATTAAAAATGAATTCATGATTGCTTTCATGATTAAACTATTATTAGGTGCTATTTGATTGGCTAATGATAAGTTAAAAACGATCCCAATAGTTCATGTGGTAGTGATTCGATGCTAGGTCCTTAAATCCGAGACTCTGCATTTGGTCCCATTTTGAGGCCCAGCTCTGAAGGTCTTTTTGAGTCAAAGACGGACCATCTCCTTGTTTGGGCCACCAATCCTTTGTGATGGTTCAAGTTTTTCTTACACAATGTATTAGTTTCCCCTTATATGAGCCACCCTAGCTAGCTTAAATAGAACCTTTAATTGTGTTTAGTAATTAGCTGACAAGACCTTTAGCCAATTGAGGCGGGTCATATTAAAACAAATAGTCTATGGCCCTTCGAGCTTAGTTTGAATACCTTTACCTTAAAAAATGGAATTAAGGTGCGCCGCGCTAAATAACATCTTAAATGTGTGGCCCTCATTTAAGCACTTCTTTTAAAAATACTTAGAATTCAAGGCATTCCATTTAGCAAATTTCCATGGCCCTCGCAAGTTAACAACGCGTAATTGCTTTAGGCGTGTACTTTAATAATATTACCTTCCTAAACTCGGGTGCACATTTATGTAACCCAAATCCAAATCTCAACAATGTTATATAAAATGTGTTGCGGACTGCGGGTGCATTTATGTGACGTGGTTCAAGATATATTTTAAATGCCATTGCAACTTTCTTTAAAAAATGAATAAAAGCGGTTAAAGATTTAAAATTGCACCATAGGATGAAACATGTACTAAAATCAGATAATAGGCCATTTATAATAGTTGAGTGCTCATTCTAAAACTATAGAACTCGGGAATGCTTAACACCTTCTCCCGGGTTAAGAGAATTCTTTACCCGAATTTTTGGTTCGCGGACTGTAATATAGAGCAACCTTTTCCTTGATTCGGGATTTGAAACTGGTGACTTGGGACACCATAAATCTCCCAAGTGGCGACTCTGAATATTTTAATAATATAATATCATTTGATTGTACTTTAATTGGAAAAACTCCCTTTATTATACCCTTCCGGGAGTAGTAAAAAAAGAGGTGTGACACATATGACCTGATTCCTGTAAGACCAGGGATATGTAGGCAACTCAGGAACTAGAGCTCGGTCAATCACTTCAAACCATTCCGTTCGGTCAAAATTGGTCATCATATCTTTACCCGACAACTCCTTCATCCTTCCCTGGTAAAGAGGGGCAGTTGTTGATATCCAATTTTTTCCTATATATTTTTTATATATAAAATAATTTTAAAATAACATATATATACATATATAGGCATGCCCAAGTATTTTATTATTTTTTTTAATTTTTAAAGATTTTAAGAATTAATTTATTGTCCATTTTAGCAATACAAAAACCCAATAATTATTCTCAAATTATCATTTTGGTGAATAACTTATTTTATTCTTATATTTATGCCAAAATATAGTTAAGGTAATTTTTGTATATTTTTACGAATTTATTTGGTATTTTTAAAGATAAATTACATATAATTACAATTTTAGCCTACTTTAAGATTCATAGCATTTTTTATTATACAATTGATTCCAGTATTTTAAATTAATATTTATATATTATTAATTAGTTTAGTACTTTTAATTTTCTTTTAAAATTATTTTCACTATTTTTACAAATTAAAAAGGAAAAAATTGATTTAACATTTAGCCTCCCTTTATTTCAATTACAGCCTCTTTTGCATTTCAATTTTAACCTCAAATTGACCCAATTCTGCCCCTATTTGGACCAGCCCAATTTCATTTCAACCCGGTCCCCCGACCCAATTTAAAATCCGCCCGTTTCCTATCTTTGATCCAGCCCATTGATCATTTTGATCAACGACCATAAACTTACCTTGCCTTTTTTAACCTTGGACTACCTACCCTAATCCCTCATTTCACCTAATCCGCCGCCTTTGAATCTTAAACTCTCTCAAAGTTCTTCGGAACCCTAGCCTCCTCCTACCCCCTTTCACCGAAATTCATGGCTTCTCAAGCCATGGATGTTTGGTACTCGCCTCCCTCCACTATCAAAACATGGTTGTTCGAAGCTTCGAGACCTAACCTCGACAGTTCTCTTTCAGATCTTCTTATATCTTTGGTTCTATGGCCCCTCCTGCCTTTGCTCCTGCATATTCAAGATTCAGGAGCCTCATTCTTTACCTATCCAACTCGGGATCTAATTCTTTTTCCAATCCTTTCTCATTTCTAGGGTTTCTTCGAAACCCTAAGCTATTCGAAGTTCTTTTCCTATTATTTGCTTAGGTCTATGATGTATCTATGCTTTACTTGACATTTGAAGTGTTTTCCCCAAATTTCCTTTTTCAAAATCGTTTGTCTTCGATTTAGGGTTTCTGAAAGGATTTTTTTCAAAAAAATATATTTCTTCTTCTTCTTTTCTTTATGTATGTTTGTCTATATCATGCTCGTGTGATTTTTTTCTTACTACACATGTACTGACTTTCTACTTTCCTTTTTCTACTATACATGTTACTCTTGTGCTCACATGTTAATCCTTGTTATGTTTTCTCTGCTCTTTACTATATGTGTTTACCGTTGAGTTCTTTGATTTTGTTTTACTGTACTCCGTTCTTGTTCTTGCTAAACATGTTTCATCTACTTTTGTTTAAGTTTGTATCACCTCTTTCTTCTAAATTTTTTTAAGTTCCGAGTTTTCTCAAATATGTTCTTCATGATCTTGAATCAGCCTTTTTTCTTGGTATCATGTCTGTTTGTTTCTCATCAGTCTCTGAAAGAGAACTCTGAGTCTGTTTACGGCTCCCCTTCTCATGTATATGTCTGATTCGATTTGAAACCCTATTTATTTAGGGTTTCCTTTGGCGATTTTGATTTTGTGTTCGAGTTAGGGTTCCACTTTGGGACCCTGGACTCTCAGACTCATTGTGAGTCTGCAAATTGGACTTGTACCCCTTCTTGCTTATGATTCTGAACCTTTCAATGTTAGACTATTTTTCTAAGTAACATGACGACTTTTGTTTGATTTGTCTACTTTATATATGAGAAGTTCTTCTTTCAAAAAAGGGTTTTTTTCCAACTACTAATTGATTCTGAATTCCTTTAATGGGGTCTACTTGATTGTTACTGATTTCCTTTAAATTAAACCTTTCTTTACCCCTTCTTGACTTGGTTCATTCAAGTAAAAGCCTGAAACTTTGATTTCATTAGTTGTTTGATTGATTCCCTTTCCTTATTTCATAAAACCGTGTACCAATGGACTTTTGCCTTAAATATTTCTATGTATTTACCCTTTATTGTACTGCTTGGAAAATGTTTCTGATTAACTCTTTCCTTAATTGTCTTTTACCCGTTGGAAATTAGAATCCCTTAATTAAAGGGAGATTGATTTCAATGTTATTTCCCTACCTTTTCTTACTTGTTTTCTACACTATAAAAGGGGCACGACCCTTCTGCACTTATACACCTTGAACCTTCAGTTCAACACTTTCAACTTACACTACTTACAATATAGTACTTCTTTGAGTTCAATCCTCGAGCACACATTACTCACTTTCAATTTCAATACTCTGCTCCCTTCTAAGATCTTTTGAAACTATTTGCTTACAACTTGGCTTCTCAAGACTACTGTTTTACTTGTCTGTTTTTCCTTGAAACTGGTATGTTTTAATTAAGTTTTCTGCCTCAACCCCTATGTATTTATTTACCGTTTTTACATTCTTGTTTACTTTGTTGTTCATGTTCTGTAATTGAATATGCCACTCTCTCTTTGCATCTGTTGTTTGTTATGAATTCTTATACCCCTATTCCCTTCTATGTGGTTGAGTTAAGGCTCATGGCCTGGCAATCCAAATTGCTGCCCAGGTCTGAACCTGATCCTCAATGGATCCTAACTCCCAATTTTGACTAGCAGGCTGGTCAAGGGTGTGCCAGCCCTCCCAATTGCTGGGCATGACCACTAGCCTGCTAGGGCCTTCCCTAATTCCCCTCTATGCACTCACACTTATTCTTAGACTTTTAAGTTATGCCCCCTCCTATGAGCCTTGATTTGGGACCTTGAGTTCCCTCTGAAGTTGGACATTCGAGGGCTGTCCATTCCACACTACACTATAATCTAATTCTGCAATGTATTTGGGGGTGTAAGCACTGCCCGGAGTCCCCATTGAGGCTCTTGGAAACTTTGACACATCCCAAATAAGAGAAGGGCTTTGGAAATCTTATCTTGGAAGTTGGTTCATCTCATATTATTAGACCTTGAGTCTGAATTAGGTTGTTTGGTTGTAGCTTAATTTTTTGATATAATTTTTCTTTTTTCTTTTTTTTTCTGATTCATTTTGGTCTGTAATATCTTGTAATAACTTATGGGGTTCTAGTAATAAGGGGAGGGTCACTTGTGTATGCATATGGGTAGATAACATGCTCATAGGAATTACTATTCTGCACTTATACATTACTACATTAGAAATCTTGCCTATAAGTTATTGCATCAATGCATGTCACACCTCATTTTTTACCTACACCCCCGGAAAGGGTATAATAAAGGATTTTTTTCAATTAAAGTACAATCGAAACGGGATTTATTTATTTAAAAAATTCAGAGTCGCCACTTGGGAGATTTATGGTGTCCCAAGTCACCGGTTCAAATCCCGAATCGAGGAAAGGGTTGACTCTGTATTACAGTCCGCAAATCAGAAATTCAGGTAAGGAGTTCTATTAACCCGGGAGAAGGTGTTAGGCATTTGAGAGTTTCGTGGTTCTAGCACGGTCGCTCGGCCTAATTATCTAATTTTAAAACGTTTTTAAACCTATGTGCAATTTTTACTTTTCAACTACTTTATTTAATTATTTTTAGGAAGATTGCAACGTTGTTTAAAATATGTTTCAAACCACTCACATAAATGTGCCCGCAGTCCACGGCACGTTTTATCCAACATTGAGATTTGAATTTGGGTTCCATAAATGTGCACCCGAGTTTAGGAAGGTTGGTTATTAAAACAACGCGCCTAAAACAACTATGCGTTTTTAGCTTTGGGAGGGCCATGAAAATTCGCTAAATGGAGCGCCTCGAATTCTAAGGATTTGAACAAAATTAATTAAATGGGGATCATGCAGTTGTCATTTTTGTTTGGCATGGCACACCTCGAATTATTCTAGCCAAGTGGTTTTTTAAACTAATCCATGAGGGCCATGAACTACCTTAACTTAACCCCGACGAATCAAGTACTCAAAACCATACCAATCAAACTTCAGATCCACACTGAATGTCAACACATTAAAATATGCCTCTATATTACAAAATTATAGCCACAGCATGAAACCAAATCAAGAAAACGAAAGCAACGATTATAGGTTTTAATCTTTTTCCAACAAATGAGTGAATAGCAATCACATGTTATCAGGCACACAATTAGCTCGTTCAATCTGACTCAAGTACTCAACTTTGCACACAATTTAGCATAGATTGAACAGGGATCAACATAAACTCGAAGTTCGACTTCAATCACAGTACCTTAACCGTGAGAAATCCACACGAACTAAGCTCCAAAACACCACCTATTATGCAAAAATCAAACTAAAAGAATCCATGTTGATTGAATTTCATCTCAATTCCATCAAAAATCTACAAGAAATAGCATCTCAATAACAACAGAACCAAGCAAAGATCGAGTCATAATCTAAACAGAAGCATTTTGTAGAAAGAACAACAACAGTAAACTTCGTAAGGAAAACCTCGTTCATGTATGTCTGAACATGAATCAACTTACTATAACAAAATAGAGGCAGTAAACAATTAGCACAAATTAAAGATATCAACGAGAAAATCATGAACATATGTTTCAACAATCCAAAGGAAGCATTAGAGCATAAGAAAATAGTGGCAACATCGTTACGACACCGAGGAACGGATCAACAATTTTAGCATTTTGAATCGACATTCATACCTGATACACAACTAAAAATCGAAAAGAAAAACTGGAGCAAAGGTCAATCCTCCACTGGATCTCGAACAAAAACCTTAACGAGACTGTCAACGACCTCGACGCTCACCTCAGATAGAATCCGAATTGAAAATCAGAAGAAAACCAAAATTCGACATGAAAATCGAAAAGATTCGAATTCGAAATGAGAATAAAACAAGTCCATTCAGTTCCTCTATTCTCACTATTTTTTTGGGCTTATGCTCTGTTTTTCATCCCTTTCTCGTCTCCGTTCTGTTCCTTTTTCCAACCCCTGCTTTCCCTCGTTCTTCTCATCTCTCTCGTAACTCTTTTTAGGTGTGTGTGTTGTTTTGGGCGTTCGAGTTTTAAAGATGCTAAAGATGGTGAAGAACGATGAGGGGTCTGTTTGGGTGGGGAATTGATGGCAGATGGGTGTTCTTCATTGTTTGGCTTCAGGGGGTGGTGGGGTGCGAAGAAGATGAGAAATCAGAGGGGGGTCTGTATTGTAAAGCTGCGTTGAGATTTCAGTGCATCAGCGTTAATTTTTTTTGTGTGTATTTTCCTTAGCTTCCTTTTATAGATTAATGGTTTTAGGGTTGGGTATTGGGTATTGGGTTGGGGAAAACCTTGGGGCTTCTAAAATGATTGGCCCAATTTGAATTTAAATTTTCCACTTCTTTTGTTTTCTTTTCTTTCTTTAATTAATTAAAAACCTAAATTAATTCAAATTGTAAAATAAAGCTAATTATCTAACTATAAAGTTTATAAAAATTAGTTGATCCTAAATCAAAAGAAAAAAATTAATAATTCAAAATTAAAAGCTAAGAATATAAAAATGAGCCATTTTTGTAATTTTCATTTTTAATAAAGTAATTAATTAATTATCTAATCCTAAAATGTGAACACAAACTCTAAATGCAATGCATGATATTTTTGGTATTTTTTTATTTTTAGTGGAAATTAAATATGCACAAAAATGTAAATAATTAATAAAAATCCTATAAAATTGCAAAAATTGGGAAAAATTCTTTTATGATATTTTATGGGAGTTATTCATATAGGGCAAAAATAACGTGCTCACAATACATATAGGGACCATGCCTATAAGTTTCTGCATATAGAAATTCTGCCTATAAGTTATTACATTACTACATTAGAAATCCTGCCTATAAGTTGTTACATTACTACATTAGAAATCTTGCCTATAAGTTATTGCATAAATACATATAGAGACCATGCCTATAAGTTCTGCATATAGAAATCATGATTATAGGTTTTTTGTACTTCTGCATATACATTTGTCATTAGGCAAACAGTCTCTAGGTTAAAAAAAAATAACATGTTGCATCCTAGATACCATGCCTATAGGATTCCCGCATCTCGATAATCGTTTTAAAATCAATAACTTTTAGAAATCATGCCTATAGGAGCAGCCGTTTGAATCTGATTCGTCTATTTCATCTATAAGTCTAAAACTAGTAGCAATGTTGTTTAACATTTGCATAATTAGGTTGGCTCTAAAATCAGTAACCCTTCCTTTAAAAATCAGTATACTTCCACCTAGGCAAGCTAATAGGTAATTGATTAACTGTGTCTGCCCTTGATAAACTACAACCAGACAAGGTCTAATTCGGACTTCTCATATGAGAAATATGTGATGAAGCAGCCTGTCCTAACGCTAAATTTAATTCAAACTAAAACTAGTATCTGAAGTCATGCTAGACAATTTGCTTCTTTTTGAGGAGGCCTATTTGAGCCTTTTAAACTGCTATGTGTTTCCCCTAACTGCTTTATGTGTTTTGTTTGTCGCATTAGAATTTTATCCTTTCAAACTCTGAAAAGCCCCAATCTTCTTCCCTTTTAGGACTAGTAGTCCCAAATGCCTCCGCGACTGATAGGATTGGGATGGGTAATGTCATGCAATTAGTAACAATACTATTTCGCGTTTTAATACCTTAACGGGGTGGAAAATGGTAGATATGGTTATGATGACCACGCGATAACACCACATGTATAAACGGTTATCGGGTGTTGTGTGGGGTGATCCATATTATTTACAAACCTAGGACCCCTTCCCTTACTTGTTTATTTTATTCATAATTTCAAACTCCTTTTCCTCAAACTTCAGCTTCTTTAACTGCTTTTAACTTCAATTTGCAACCATTATGTGAAACTCTTGCTTGTCTACTTGTTGTTTGCACTTAAAATCACAATTATAGCATTGTCGGGAACCACAATAGTGGATCTTGAGGGGTTCCTAACACTTCCCCTCGAGATAATTTTAAGCCCTTACCCAATCTTTATTTTTCTAAATCAAATTTCTTTTTAGTGTCCTAATACACTTAATCATTAGGTGGCGACTCTTTAAAATTGCAAACCCAATTCCCAAAAGGAAATGAGTTGTCTGCCCAAATGTCATAAACCCGATTTTGCTTGAAAAAGGGGGCATCGACACGCTATTGCTTAGCTTCAAAGTCAACATAGAACTTCCAGTGTGGTCGAGCTGGAAATCACTCGCCGTACCGAGCCAATGCCAAAAACGTCGAATGGTAACAGATCAGGAATTTATCCTACAATTATGAAAATGCTCGAGGATCTCACTAAAAAAATTGAGTCGGGAGAGAAGAAAATAAAAAATAATGATAAAAAAGTAGAAACATACAACTCTCGAGTTGATCAGAACCGGGGGCACCCCCGATCTTAAAGGGTTTGGATTCAAAAAAGTTTCTGCAAAAGCCTTTTCCTTAGAGTGCGGCTCTGAAGCCCATTCCTAAGAAGTTTTGTATGCCGGATATACCTAAATACAACGGGACCACCAATCCTAATGAACATATCACTTCGTATACATGCGGAATGAAGGGAAGTGACTTAGAAGACAATGAGAATGAGAAGACAATAAGAAAATCGGAGGTTTTCAAGATAAGATAAAGGGATAACGAAATGCTAAGGGAGTTCGAATCTCGATTTAAAATGGAACGCATGGAGTTGCCACCGGTCACAAAGGATTGAGCCATTCAATCTTTCACCCAGGGGTTGAAAAAGCGGATTTCAATAGCATCACGACAATTGAAACAAAATTTGGTCGGTATCCAGCTGTACCTTGGGCAGGTGTGCGCAATCAATATCAATCGAAGATTAGGGTCGAGGACGGCCAATTAGGAGCCCCTTCCAGTTCAATACATACAAACAAGTTGACAGGCAAAACCCTGAGGGACATCAATAGGGAACGAAGGTCAAATATGGAACGATATCAACCATATACTGCAGATCAAAGGAACAATGGCTCGAGACGCAACCTCTCCCAGAATGATTGAAGAAACGATCGAGGACAAAATTCTCCGGGACTTATGAGCAAAAATGGTTTTGATAAGCATGCAGATCCCATAGAGTCACCTTGATTATCAGAATACAACTTTATCATCTAAGCATCAGGCATTGTATCGGCAATCGGAAGGATCAAATATACTAGATGGCCCAGACAAATACAAACCGATCCTTCCCAAAGAAACCCAAATTTGATGTGCAAGTATCATCACGCAAGGTCACAAGACCGAGGACTGCATGTAATTAAGGAATGAGGTAGCCCGTCTCTTTAACGAGGGCCACCTTCGAAATTTCCTTAGCGATCGAGCCAAGAATCATTTCAGAGATAGAGATGCTAACAGGAAAAATGAACAGAAGGAACCACAACATGTCATTCATATGATCATCGATAGGGTCGATATCCCACAAGGGCTCGTGTTCAAATGCACTAAGGTATCAATAACTAGGGAGAAGCGGACCCGGGATTATATGCCCGAGGGCTCCTTATCATTCAACAACGAAGAAGTCGAAGGAATTTCTCAACCACACAGTGACACTCTGGTAATTTCTATCTTATTAAATAAAGTTCAAGTTAAGAGTGTTTTAATAGATCCATGTAGCTCGACGAATATCATCAGATCGAGGGTCGTGGAGCAACTCAGCCTACAAGATAAAATTGTACCTGCAGCTCGAGTCTTAAACGCCTTCAACATGGCCAATAAAACGACTAAAGGGGAGATTACTCTACCGGTAAATATGGCTAGAACCATTCAAGATACCAAGTTCCATATGATTGAGGGTGACATGGGATACAATTTCCTACTCGAAAGGCCATGGATTAACAATATGAGGGCAATCCCTTCAACTCTCAACCAAATGATGAAATTCCTGACGTCGGATGATGTATCTCCACCAAAGGAAATATTTGTGGTCAACGAGGTAGTACTGGTATCGACAGAAAGGTCAGGCATCAAATGTAGACAGGAAACCAAATAGCAATCACAACCACCAGCCTCGACCAGATCAGGAAAGCAAGAGATAGAAAAAAAATAAGAGGAGGAGGATTTTCTAACCCCTCAAACCTTTATTACTCCCAAATATTCCGATGTCACCAGATCAATGGTCGAAGAGCTGGAACTGGTTAAATTGATCGAGTACATGCCCCAGCGAAAGGTATACCTGGGAACAGGGTTAACCCCCAACTCACTAAAAAACTTATTCAATTTCTTATTAACAACATAAATTATTTTGCTTATTCCCATTTAGACATGATAGAGATCCCACCAGAGATAACAACACATCGGGTAAGCCTTGACCGCATGTTTAAACTGGTGAAACAAAAAAGGAGGCCCCAGTCCTAAGTAAAGCACGCATTCACAAAGGACGAGGTAACTAAACTTCTCAAAATAGGGTCCATCCGGGAGGTGAAATACCCCGAATGGTTAGCCAACGTAGTCGTAGTCCCTAAAAAATGGAACAAACTTAGAATGTGTGTAGATTACAAGGATTTGAACAAGGCATGCCCTAAGGATTCTTTTCCACTGCCTAACATCGATCGCATGATCGATGTCACGGATGGCCATGAGATCCTTACCTTTCTCGACGCCTATTTTGGGTACAATCAAATTCAGATGAACCTAGAAGATCAGGAAAAGACTTCATTTATCACCAAACATGGAACATATTGTTATAATGTAATGCCCTTTAGGCTAAAAAATACAGGAGATACACACCAATGCCTAGTAAATAAGATCATTGAAGAACAAATATAAGTCAATGTAAGTTTATATTGATGACATGCTTGTTAAGTCCCTGCGCGTAGAGGACCATTTTGATCATTTGCAGGAAGCGTTCGAGATTTTGAGGAAGTATTACATGAAACTCAACCCCGAGAAACATGCTTTCGGGGTTAGTTTAGGCAAATTCCTGGGCTTCATGGTGTCGAATTAGTCGATTGAGATCAAACTCGATAAAATCAAGGCCATTAAGGACATCACCGTCGTGGACAGTGTAAAATTTGTGTAGAGGCTAACTAGACGGATAGCTGCTTTTGTCGATTTATCTCGAGGTCATCGGATCGAAGCCACAGATTTTTCTCTTAACTAAAAAGAAGAATGGTTTCACCTCGACCCCAGAGTGCCAATAAGCATTAGAGGGATTAAAGCAATACCTATCGAGCCCAATACTACTTCACATTCTGAAGGCAGATGAGAAACTTTACTTATACTTGGCGGTATCAAAAATCGTGGTAAATGGTGTCATAGTTCGAGAAGACCAAGGTACGCAATGTAAGTCGAACCTTAGGAGAAGCAGAAACTAGATATCCACACTTAGAGAAATTAGCACTTGCACTGATAAGCGCTTCTAGAAAGTTAAAACCATACTTCCAATGCCACCCCATATATGTGTTAACCACATACCGACTTTGTAATATTTTGCACAAGCCCGAACTTTGGGTTCGGTTGCCCAAATGGTTTCGTCAAACTCAGTGGGTACGATATCGAGTACCAACCCCGATGGCCATCAATTCTTAAATTTTAGCGAACTTCGTGGCCGATTTCACGCAAACCCTCATACCCGAAGTTGAAAGGGAACTCTTGTTAAAATCGGGCACATCATCGGGGGTATGGACCCTTTTCACTGACAGTGCTTCTAATGTGAAGGGATCCAAGATAGGCATTGTTTTGAAGCCACCCACAAGTAGCGCTATTAGGCAGTCTATTAAAACTTCTAGGTTGACTAACAATGAGGCCGAGTACGAGGCCATGATTGCATGTCTCGAGCTAGCTAAAAGCTTGGGGGCAGAAGTTATTGAAGCCAAGTGTGACTCTTTATTGGTGGTGAGCCAAGTAAACAAAAGCTTCGAAGTTCGAGAGGATAGAATGCAAAGGTATTTGGACAAGCTACAGGTAACTTTGCACCTCTTTAAGGGGTGGACATTAAACCGCGCACCTCGAGAAAAAAACTGTGAGGCTAATGCACTTGCAAATTTGGGATCAACAGCCGAGGAAGACGAGATCATCCCAGGGACTGTCGTCAACTATCGAGATCTGTAGCCGAGGAGGGTCATGCCGAGATAAATTTTACAAGCTTGAACTGTGATTGGAGGAATAAATATATTGAATTTTTAAATAACGGGAAGCTCCTATCGAACCCGAAAGAGTCGAGCGCCCTACGAACCAAAGTTGCTCGATCCAAATTAGATTAAGATGGAACATTATACTGAAGGACTTTCGATGGACCATTGGCAGTATGTTTAGGGTTGAGGGACACCTATTATGTTTTATGTGTGGTCCATGAAGGCACTTGTGGGAAGCACTGGCACCGAATCTTTGATTTACAAAATCATTAGAGCAGGGTACTACTGGGATAACATGGAAAAAGATACTAATTAGTTTGTTCAAAAATGTGATAAATGTCAAAGGTTTGCACCGATGATCCATCAGCCTCGAGGGGGGATGGATATTGTCGGTCCTCAACCAACAATCCCAGGTAAAGCTAAATTCATTTTGTTTATGATGATTACTTTTTTAAATGGGTGGAAGCACAGGCCTTCAGATGGTCAGAAAAAAAGAAGTTATAGAATTCTTCTAGGACCACATCGTTTGTCGATTCAGGATACCTGCCGAAACCGTATGCGACAATGGAAAGCAATTCATTGGTAGCAAGGTAACGAAGTTCTTCAAATAACACAAAATAAAAAGGATCTTATTGATGCCTTATCACCCCAAGCAAAAATGGATAGGTCAAATTGACGAACAAGACTATCATTCAAGACTTTAAAAAAGTCTGAACGACGCTAAGGGGAAATGGAGAAAAGTTCTACCTGAAGTCCTTTGGGTGTATCGAACAACATCGAAGTCCAGCACGGGGGCAACCCCGTTATCCTTAGTATATGGCTCCGAGGCCTTAATTCTAGTCAAGGTCGGGGAACCTAGCTCCAGATTTTGACATGCAAAGAAAGAATCAAATCACGAGGCTATAAATACTAGCCTCGAGCTATTGGATTAAATACGAGAAGTTGCATTTGTTCGGATGGCTGCATAGAAGCAAAGAATCGAGAGATATTACATAGAAGAGCCGCCTTCGCCACTTCAAAATTGGGGACTTAGTTCTAAGTAAAGTCACCCTCAATACTCGAGACACAAAACAAAGGGAAACTAGGACCAAATTAGGAAGGACCATATCAAGTCCTCGGTATCATCGGAAAGGGATCTTACAAACTCGACACAATGGAGGGCGAACAATTCCTGAACAATTGGAATGTATCACTACTCAAACAATATTATTTCTGAGGTTCGACTTTCTCCCTATTCCATTTGTATTTGATACTAACTTACTGTAGGTGTTTGATCAAAGACGTCGAGAAAAATCTTCTACACGAAGACCTTAGGTTTTAAAGCACGTGTTGCACTTTTTTCCCTTAGATCGCTTTTTATCCCAAATGGGTTTTTCCGGTGAGGTTTTTAATGAGGCAACAATTATGTGCTACCTGAGAAAAGTTCAACAGTATCCAAGGCTTCTTTTCAATCAACCTCAAATACTGGGGGGCATCACCTCGGAGGTTATATTTTTGAGAAAAATACTTCACATCAAAGGGTATTGATAGGGAAACTTTTTAATGGGCCAAATGGTCGAGTGAACCGTGTCCATATAGATTAGTCGAGCCCCGATGGCAAAGCATGTACGCATGTATAAATTATTTAAAGAATCATTCTTTCTATATCAAACACTCTGTATCTCAAAGAAAAATTTCTACTATACGAGCTCCATACTTATGATTTTGTGAGAAATGGATCAAGGGCCAAGCGTGAATATACCTCGGACACTCGGGGACTGTCATCGATAATCAACATATTCTAGTTATATAAACTCGAATTCATAAGACCTCAAAGAGGCACCCCTCAATCTATAGGCCAAAGCCATCTTTCTCAGGGACTGACACCTCAAACAAGTTCGAAGTGTTATCGGGGAATAATCCCAAGAGGCATACCTAAAGGCTACAATCAAATTAATACGGCTCGGAACATCCGAACCCCACAATCAAAATAGCCTTCGAATTCTTAGAAAAATCGGTTATAAAAGGATACTCTCGCGAAATAGTAAATAGGGCTTTGATAAAATCGGCCCTAAAAAAACCTTAAGAGGTATCAAAGTATCTAACACAAATGTGCTAAGGCAGCAAAAGCAGAAGGGTATCAATCGACATTGAACCCTCAAAAAACCCAATGGATAAAAAATACATGCTAAGGCATAAAGCAATTTTCACTAAGTTTTTTAAGCCAAAAGAGGGGAATAGTATCCATCTTTCAGAGGCTATATCGCCCCGATCTAAAGAGCCTAAGTGCCAATATGCTTAGAGTTTGAGACCTTGTTCTCACTTCATCCGAACCCTAGGGTTCGATTATCCCGATCGCAAATAAATAATAACTTGATTATGGCTCGGGGACTCCGTTATTCGACACAAACCCTTAAGGGTCTATGCCTAAAGTTCGAACCTTATTCAAACTCGGCTATGGTGACTTCGAGTAAGACACCCGAGACAAAAGTCTCAAATATACAGTTCAAAGCATAAGATTGTGCTAAAAATTTTAGAAGGCAAAACACATGTTTATAAAGATCGGTAAGGCATTCAAAAGAAACTTTCTTTTATATATTTGAAAAAGGAGATGTACAAGAGACCGATAGAGGTCTTACAAAAAGAAAAAATCCTAACTATGCCCGGGGCTAGTTTCTCTCTCGGGAGCAGCTTCTCCTTTGGGCCCCTCGTCATTATCACACTCACTTTGACTGCCTTTATTATCATCATCGTCATTAGAGGAGACATAAAATTTGGCATCAGCTTCAAGCACCTTAGCTTGAGCAATATCTTCAGAGAGGTCATAACGTCGAGTGTGGATTTCCTCGAGGGTCTCCCTCCGGGTTGGAACTTGGCCAAATCATTGCTCCGTTGCTCTCGATCGAAAGCCTCCTTTATCTGTATTTGGGTAGCCTTAGCATCAGCCAAGTATACGACTATAGATTTGTCAGCCGCGATCTTCGTCTCCCCGATTTCGGCCTTGGCCTTAACAAGCTTCACCTCGAGCTCGTTAATCTTTTAGGCCTCAAAGTTGGGCCTAGACCGATGCTAGTTTGGCCAAAGCAGCCTCTTTATCCACAGCAAGGCAGTCCATGTTCTCTTTCAATCAATCACATTCTAAGATACTGAAGTGTTACTGAAATGAGATAGTTGGGTCGAGTAGACCGTACTCTTTCAAAATAATAGTCACCTGCTTGTCTAGCTTGGCCTCATCCTTACAAGCTTTGACAAGTCTGCCCGAAGGTCCCTAAGCTCCTTCTCCTTTTAGACCGCAAAAGAGCTTCAAAGCGTTCCTCTCCTTCAAGGTCTTCTGGAGCTCGGCCTTACATTGGCTCAGGTCGGCCCAAAACTTGGTGAAATTCTACGCAAAAAGAAAGATACAAGTTAGAAATAATGGAGAATAAGGAAAAGAAAATTGCAACAATGAGAATTAATACTTTCTCAAGATAAAAGGCGTTGGGCCTCTTCGAAAAGGGTAGATGCATCGTTGAGATCAGCGGCGTCACGTACCCGGTAAAGCGATCCCGGAAGGCGTCCTCTTCACTTGGGACTCTGATCGGCTCTAACCCTATACTACTATAAAATGGAAAGAGTGGTCTATGCATCTTTTACCCGAAAGGTCGGGATCAATATCCATAAGGAGCTATATTGGTTGGGAGTTGGGTTTTTATCCAATATAGCTATGCGTGTTGCTCTTAATTGCACTTCTAACCATGCTTTGTTTTGTTTCTATTCTACTTTTAATTCTACTGAATGATGAAAATAATCTAAGTACAATGTTTTTGAAGGGTTGTTCTTAATTGATAAAAAGCACTAGGGAAGTGACTTACACCTAGGCGAGTATATAATGGAGTCTAAAAGTTAGGACAAGATTGTTATATTTGAGATTATGATATAACCTTTGGACATAATTACTCACTCTATATCTCTTGGTAGTTTGAGTGACTTTGCCCTAATTGTCATTCTCAATCCCAATTGGGTGTTCAAACAATGCAGGCAAAATTGGCTCAAGTCAGGTATTACTATCTTTAGGTTTAACCCTTTAATTGGGGCTATCAAGCTCTTGAATGCATCCCAATTCCTTGTTAGCCTGAATTTCCTAGACTAAGTCTCTCTTTCTCAAGAAGAGTCTAAGTCATAAAGGCACGAGTCAGTGTTTGCATCCATCAATTCAACAATTAAAGCATGATTCAAGATAAACATCATTAACCCAAAAAAAATTAAGCCCTAAAATAGAAGACCCATTAAATACCCACAATAAGGTTAGGTCATAACCCTAGCTAATAGGTTTAGCTGCTCATAATAAAGGTAGATATCAAAGATGAAGATGAAATATAAGCCATAAAAGTTTATTACAAGAATAAAATCTAAGATTAATAGCTAAACCTACTCTAAAATTACTCAAAATAGCTAAGTACGGCAGTTCACGAGCTCCTGAATACAAAAGATGACCTAAAAATGTGAAAAAGAACTATTTATACACAGCTAAAATTTCTGGACAAAAATATCCCTACGGAGGTTCCGATGTTAGCACAATACTGAGCGCCTCAGCGCTTGAACTTTCGCGGATGCACAAAAGCAGGCGCGGACTGTGTTTCTTCCATTTTGGACAAGGACTGGGCTTGATTTTGCTGGAAGCATAAACGAGACTGCCTCAGCATTGTTTTCAACCGCGGCCACGTAAAATGTTTGTCAACTGCATTCTTCCTTTGAGCTCAGATTTCCAGGTCTCTGATTCTTTATTTCGCCCTCAGCGAAATTTACACCGTAGCTGCATCAAGTATTCTGCTGCCACACCATGTCACCGCAGTTAGTGGTATCTGTTATACCCTAAAATGCCTCTCTGAATCTCAATTCCGCTATCAGCCTAATTGTGGTCGCACCAGTGGTGGACCTTCCGCGGCTACTCTTTTCCTTCGCTGTCAGCGCTTTTATCTCAGCTTGGAACTTGTGCAGGTTTTAACTCCTTTATGAGTTGGTTATGACTTTCTTGCTTCCTTTTGACCAAACCCTGCAAACAAGCACAATAAGTTAGTTTTTGGGAATACTTTTACACATTTTGATCTAAAACCTAAGCTAAAGGAGTATAAGAGCCAGATATGATTCAATATTTTGAGAGATACAAGCCTATTCTAATTACAAGGAGAGTCACATGGCAGCTTCCTTTTCAAGGGTGGTACAAATGCAATACAGATGGTGCATCCAAGGGTAATCTAGGTCCTAGCTCACTTGGGTTCTGTGTGAGGAATGATCAGGGTGATTTGATTTATGCAAGGGCAGTGACTTGGGGGAGACAACAATTGTAGTAGCTGAGGCAAAGGCCATTGTTCAAGGGCTGGAATATTGTGTGGAACATAAATTTCACCCATTCATTTTGGAAACTGATTCACTGGTAATGAAGAAGGTGATAGAACGGAAATGGGATCCTCCATGGATGATCAAACATGAAGTGAGGAGAATTTAGGAGATGAAGGACAACTTCAATGTGATCATTCAACATGTGTTCAGAGAAGGGAATTCAGTAGCAGATTTTATAGCTAACATTGTGTTTTCTTTTGCAGGTACATTAGAGTTTCATGCATTCTCTGAACTACCTAGTGCAGGGAGGAAATTAATCAATCTTGACAAATCACAAACTCCCAATCTTAGGATTAGATTAGCAAGGAGGAAAGCACCAGACTAATGATATCACATGGTCTGATTCTGCACCTATCTGATTCCCTAGTTTTGTTGGTTCTATATTGTGCATTATTAAGGTACTTGTCAGTGGTATTAGCATGGTTCCATGCTCATTCTGATGGTGCCTTGATAGTGCATAAGATTTGTGAGAGAAGCAGGTCACGGATGGTGCAACAACTCCATATGAGAATAAATACAAATGTGAAAGAACAACCTGCTAATTTCTGGAGATTGCTGTTACATTTCCCAGTGCTATCAGCATGGACTCATGCTCAATTTGGGAGTGTAGTGGCAATGCTCATGAGAGATCAAGCATATGTAGTTCTGGTGGTAGTTAGTTCTCTATATTTGTTATATTTTGGGAGTGCTACAAAGGAGAATAATCCAAGGCATTCAATGGCCTTACATAAGTGCATAACACACACAGAGGAAACTAATACTACACATTGTCTTCGTCCTGCTTAGCTTGAAGCCCTTCGACTCAAGAGTCTGTCTCCAGACTTCCAATCTCTCGTTAACACCGGCTCGTGACTCATCAATCAGAACTATGTCATCGGCGAATAGCATGCACCATGGCACCTCCCCTTGAATATGGTCTGATATCGCATCCATCACCAGGGCGAATAAGAATGGACTAAGCGCAGAGCCTTGGTGTAATCCCATTTCGACCGGAAAAGGCTCAGAGTCCCCTCCTACTGTCCTAACCCGAGTCTTAGCCCCGTCATACATGTCCTTAATTGCCATAACATAAGGCACCGGCATACCTTTTGCCTCCAAGCATCTCCAGAGAACTTCTCTAGGAACCTTGTCATATGCTTTCTCTAGGTCAATAAACACCATGTGCAAATCCTTCTTTCTCTCTCTGTACAGTTCCACCAACCTCCTAACAAGGTGTATAGCTTCTGTGGTGGAACGACCCGGCATGAACCCGAACTGGTTGTCGGATACAGACACTGTCATCCTCACTCTCGCTTCAACCACCCTCTCCCATACTTTCATGGTATGACTCAGTAATTTGATACCCCTGTAATTGTTACAACTCTGGATATCACCTTTGTTCTTATACAATGGAACCACCGTACTCCACCTCCACTCATCCGGCATCCTCTTCGCCTTAAGAATAACATTAAACAACCCAGTCAACCACTCCATGCCTGCTCTCCCTGCACACTTCCAAAATTCTACCGGAATCTCGTCCGGCCCAGTCGCTCTGCCCCTACTCATCTTACGCATAGCCCCCACGACCTCCTCGACCTCGATACGCCTGCAGGGCCCGAAGTCACGACGGCTTTCGGAGTGCTCCAATTCTCCTAGCACAATATCACGATCCTCTTTCTCATTCAGAAGTTCATGAAAGTAAGTTTGCCATCTTCTCTTAATCTGGGCATCTTCCACCAATACTCTACCATCTTCGTCCTTAATACATCTCACTTGGTCCAAATCTCGAGCCTTCCTCTCTCTCAATTTTGCCAACCGGAATAACCTCTTCTCCCCGCCTTTTTCCCCCAGTTCCTCGTACATACGACCATAAGCCGCATTCTTAGCCTCCGAGACCGATAACTTAGCTTCTTTCCTAGCTACCTTATATCTCTCCATGCACACTCTCCTCTCGTCCTCGCCTATGCTCTCCACTAACTTCTGGTATGCTACCCTCTTCGCTTCCACTTTTCCTTGGACCACTTCATTCCACCACCAATCTCCTTTGTGCTCGCTAGAAACACCGGTTGAGACCCCTAACGCCTCTCTTGTTAGATTCCCTTATACAGTCTGCTGTCGCTGACCACATAGTATTCGCGTCCCCACTACTCCTCTAAGCTCCCATAGCCGACAACCGACACTCCAACTCTTGGGCTTTATCCTTAGTCAAAGCTCCCCACCTGATTCTTGGTTTTCCCCTAGCAGACCTTTTCCTCCTCTTAAACCTAATACCAACATCTAGCACCAACAATCTATGTTGCGTCACGAGTGACTCGCTCGGGATCACCTTGCAGTCCTTGCATAACCCGCTGTCACACCTCCTGAAGAGGAGATAGTCAATCTGGGTCTTTGCTACCACATTTTGAAAAGTAACCAAATGCTCTTTCCTCTTCGAAAACTTAGAGTTTGAAATCACCAGCCCAAAAGCCTTAGCGAAGTCCAACAACTTCTCATAAAAAAAAAGTAAATAATATAGTAGAAATGAAGGGATTCAATAAAAGCATTGATGAAAGGCTTGGAATGATTATAAAGGAGAAAAATAATTGACATGAGCAAGAAAGAGTGACAGTGTCTCTCTCTAGTCCTCTAAAGAAGATGAAAATGACTCCAAGAGTGAAGAAAGTTTGAGCCGAAATGAGAAAATGAAGTGCTTAAGGCAAGATGAAACCTTCATAAATTGATATATCCTACCTTGAACCAAAAGCCTTCATTAAATTCCCACCAAAGCCCTATTTGATTTCAAGTTGAGTGAGCTTACATTAGTGGTGATTTACATGAGGGGCAAGCTTATAGTGCTTAGAGCCCGACTTGTGACCTTCCTTTGAGAGATGAGTGTATTTTCCACAATCCTCATTCTGAGTGCTACAATTTAAAGTGAGGTTTGCATATGGAGAGTCCAGGAGTAGGATTTTGGGTTCCACAATGACCTATGTAGTAGAAAGAGTTTCATTGATGACTTAAGTCAACTCTTGATGCTTTTGTTTAGCACTAGGGCTATCATACTAAAAGGTTATGTGTTATTAATAATGGTAGGCTGCCTAGAGGCTAATATATAAATGAAATCACAAAATAGGGTCCGAAAAATACACGATGTCCAAATAGTATGAAATATGCGTAAAGCTACTAGCTACCACTATAAAAGCTAATAAGCTATGACTAAGAGGACTAGCTATTACAGCATGGAAATCAAAGTGATTCAATATCCCACCAGTGTAAATGAGACCAATGACCAAAGGCAAATACCAAGTAGCACCTCTAATGCTCTCATCAGGCGCCAGGGTATGCATTCCAAAGGTATCTATGGACTCCAAACATCTACAACAATCAATTGAGATCAGCAAAATCTCTCCATCCTTCCGGATAATCATATGTGTTCCCTTCCAGTAGAAAGAACATGCATATTGAGCTATCATCTCCAGAATGAGAGTGTTACACACTAATACCACTGAAAAATGACAACTCTGTACACATTTAATAGGTAAATCGTAACCTGCAATGATCTATGTAACAATATAATACAATGTGCAGTATTAGTTTCCTGTGTGTGCTATGTACTTATGTAAGGCCATTGAATGCCTTGGATTATTATCCTCTGTAGCACTTCCTAAATATAACCAATATAGAGAACTAACTACTACTAGAACTACATATGATTGATCTCTCATGAGCATTGCCACTACACTCCCAAACTGAGCATAAGCCCATGCTGATAGCACTAGGAAATGTAACAACAATCTCCAGAATTAGCACGTTGTTCTTTCACATTTGGATTTGTTCTCATATGGAGTTGCTGCACCATCCATAACCTGCTTCTCTCACAAATCTTATGCACTGTCAAGGCACCATCAGAATGAGCATGTAACCATGCTAATACCACTGACAAGTACCTTAATAACACACAATATAGAACTAACAAAACTAGGGAATCAGATAGGTGCAGAATCAGACCATGTGATATCATTAGTCTGGTGCTTTCCTCCTTGCTAATCTGATCCTAAGATTGGGAGTTTGTTATTTGTCAAGATTTATTAATCTCCTTCCTAAACTAGGCAGTTCAGAGGATGCATGAAACTCTAATGTACCTGCAAAAGAAAACACAATTTTAGCTATAAAATCTGCTACTGAATTCCCTTCTCTGAACACATGTTGAATGATCACATTAAAGTTGTCCTTCATCTTCTTAATTCTCCTCACTTCTTGTTTGATCATCCATGGAATATCCCATTCCCCTTCTATCACCTTCTTCATCACCAGTGAATTAGTTTCCAAAATTAGTGGGTGAAATTTATGTTCTACACAATATTCCAGCCCTTGAATAATGGCCTTTCCTCGGCTACTACATTTGTTGTCTCCCCGAAGTCAACTGCCCTTGCATAAATCAAATCACCCTGATCATTCCTCACACAAAACCCAAGTGAGCTAGGACCTGGATTACCCTTGGATGCACCATTTGTATTGCATTTGTACCACCCTTGAAAAGGAAGCTGCCATGTGACTCTCCTTGTAATTAGAATAGGCTTGTATCTCTAAAAATATTGAATCATATCTGGCCATAGAAAAAGAATATTAGACAGCCAACTATACCTCACATTTGCTAAATAATGAAGTGTTTTATTAACTTCATGTATCACCCTATTTGTAGAGACTGACCCTCCATGTTTTCCTGCATTTCTCTTCTTCCATAATTCCCAAGTAATGATAGCTAGAGCTGCTTGAAATAATGGTTTTAGTTTTGGACAACATTGTACATTCCACCAATGTTTTATGACTTGCTTCAACTGCACCAAAGGCACTGTAATTCCTGCAGCTCCCATAAATAACTTCCATACCTTAATGGCAGTAACACTTGTGAGGAATATGTGCTCTATAGTCTCCTCCTGTGGCTGTTGACAACACCAATATCTGGATATCACCATTTGTACTTGTCTTCTCCACATATCATATGTAGCTATTTTCCCCCTCCATAGTCTCCATATGAAGAAGGAAATGTTAAAAGGAAGCCCTTTGACCCACAGATACCTGAACTCCTGATTAGCAGTAGATCTATGCCTTACAATTTGCCATGCACTACTCACACCGAACTTACCTGAAGGTGTAGGCATCCAGTATGGAATGTCCTAATGTTCTTCACTGCCCTCATAATGCACATTGAACCTCACATGATCAGCAATCTCCTCAGTAAAGCTTTGCTCCAGAAGTCCGTCATTCCATGTACCTTGTAGTCTTAGTTCTAACGCCTTTTGAAGGTCTTCAATGATGAGGAAATCCTCAGGAAGTACATGATATAGAGCTCCCAAACCAGTCCAATTCTCATGCCATATATTTGTTGATCCACTCTTCATCTCCTATAGAATCTCATGCTCCACCTCCTCCCTAGCATTTATCATTTGCTTCAAAACATGTGACCTTTTTCTAAATTGTACTACTATTGGCAACTCCTTCTTACAATATTTGTTCCACATAAAGTTGGACCACAGTGACTTAGTAGTTCTAAACCTCCACCAAAGCATAGCAAACAATGCCTTAGAGACATCATATAAGAATCTGAACCCCAACCCCCCTTCTTCTTTGGGTAAGCATAGTTTTTGCCAAGAAGACCAATGCCTACTTCTTCCCTCTTCCTTTGTACTCCAGAAAAACCTTGCAAACAACTTGGGAAGGTGATCTAATATGTTCTTTGGGGGATCCAGAACTGAGAGCATATGGACTGGCATGCTTTGCAACACACTAGATATGAGTATGGATTTCCCCCAAAATGATAACAACTTGTCTTTCCAAGAATGTAGCTTAGCTTTCACCTTTTTGATAGGATCATCATAGTACTCCTTCCTCCTTCTAGTATGGAATATAGGGCATCCAAGGTATGTAAAAAGGGAGTTTACCTCTTTTAAACTCCGTGATAACTCCCACTGCTTGAAGTACTCCATGAGCCACCTTATCATGCATGTAGTATGAACTCTTAGATTTGTTTATCATCTGACCTGATACTTTCTCATAATCTCCCAACACTTTTATTATTTTTCTCAAAGATGGTGGATTAGCAGATGCAAATATAATAGTATCATCAGCATATGCTAGATGATTTAAAGGATCAGACCATTTAGGCATTCCAAACCCCACAAAAGATCTATCATCAAATAGTTTGTTCAATGATCTTGATAGCACCTCAGCTGATAGCATGAACAAAGCTGGAGATAAGGGATCACCTTGCTTCACACCTCTAGAAGACTTGAAGAATCCTGAAGCTTGTCCATTCACCATCACAGAATACCAGTTGTTTGAAACCAATTTCCAAACCATGTTAATGAAATGTTCTGCTAATCCCATCCTTCTCAACAAATGCATTACGTACTTCCATGACACTCTATCATACGCCTTATCCATATCCAATTTAATCACCACATTAGCTGGCTTACCCCTTAGCCTTATATCTGTCACTATTTCTTGTATTAGTAAGATGTTCTCAAATATACTCCTACCCTTAACAAAACCTGATTGATTAGGAGATATTAGTGAAGGCAAGAACTTCTCCAATATGTCATGCAGCACCCTAGACATTACCTTGTTAATAAAATTGCTCAAACTAATAGGTCTTAAAGCAAAAAAGTCTCCACTCTGAGCTTCTTTGGAATCAGGACTAGATTGGTGTGTGTTATGGATTTAGGCAGTATTTCTCCCCTATAAAAGTGAAGAACCATATTTTATATGTCTCTAACAACAATATCCCAACAGTTTTGATAAAACAAGCAAGTAAATCCATCAGAACTACTAGCACTTTCCCTACCGAGTTCAAACACAGCCCCTTTCACTTCTTCCAATGTTGGCATCCTACTAAACTCCATATTCTGCTCCAATGTGACCATGGATGGTACATTATCTAATAAGGACTCATTAGAGAATTGTCTCCAATAGAATTCCACTGCAGCATCAGCCAATTGCTCTTGATTTTCAATCCACCCCCACTAGAATTTTGTATCCTCTTCAATTGTAGCTTCTTTCTTTTACCATTCACATGATTATGAAAAAATTTGGTATTCCTATTCCCTTCTGCAAACCATTTCATGCCAGCCTTTTGCCTCCAGTATTGCTCCTCTATGCTCAAATATTTCTTCAACTTTGATTGAGCCTTTTGAAGTACAATTCTATTTTTAATTATTGGTTCCTCCTCAAATAGCATCTCCTTGACCTTCACTATATCTTCTAAGATAGCCAACTGCTTGAATATATCTCCAAAACTGTCCCTACTTCACTTTGATAGAGTTGTTTTCACCCTCTTAAGCTTTTGCTTGAACATCGGGAATGGATCACCTATGAAGTCAGTTTCCCAATTCTGCACCACCACTTTCTTGAATGTTGCATGCTTGATCCAGAAATTTAGAAATCTGAATGGCTTGACACAGTTGACAGGCTGCTCACCACAAGTCATCAGTAGCGGAGCATGGTCTGAACCAGTTCTAATGAGATGCTCCACTACAATTGTAGGTAACATATTTTGAAAAGGCAAATTCACAAAGATTCTATCCAACCTCTTGAATATACACTGAGCATTAGGTCTCCCATTCCACCATGTAAATGGGATTCCTTTGTACCCTTGTTCAAACGGTCTACAATAATTAACACAAAAGGCAAAGTCCTCATATTCATGAGGATGCATAGGCAATC
Organism: Nicotiana glauca; assembly: GCA_026770625.1. NCBI lineage: Eukaryota > Viridiplantae > Streptophyta > Magnoliopsida > Solanales > Solanaceae > Nicotiana > Nicotiana glauca. The sequence continues at coordinate 47,025 of MU734498.1, forward strand.
CCCTTATCTTCTCATATTCATGTAACACTATATTAAAGTCTCCCCCTACCAACCATGGTAGCTCCATATCACTTGCTAAATAATACAACCGATCCCACAATTCTAGCCTCTCCATAGCTGAGCATTTGGCATAAACAAATGTCATCATCATGTGTTGTCCCAACTCATGGTGAAACACTTTCACAGTGACTTGTTGTTCAGTATCTTCCAGAAGTTGCCACTCTACTACTGCATCAAAAAATAACCATATATGCCCGTTAACATTTGCACAAGCAATGTCCATATTCAATCTTCTTCTATATCTATTAATGACACCTTTCTTTTGAAAAGGCTCCATCAGTGCAATAACACAAAAATTATGCTCCCTATTCATATTTATCACTCTAGGAAAGGCCTGTTGAGTTTTCACAGACCTTATATTCCAAATGAGTGCATTAATCATCATTACTTAGGTACAGAGGCTGCCCTCCTGGGCATAATTCTTGAAGGTTAAACTTGCTCTTTAGTTTGATTTTTTCTTGTCCTCTTACCTCCCTTAGCACTGGCAGTGGGTGATAACTCTCCTTCCCTAGCCACTTGCTTAAAGTTTTCAGCAGTTGATTCATCCTCTCCTTCATCCTCCATTAAATTTGTACCCAGTATCTCTTCATCTATTGGTACCACATTATGAATAACAAAATCATGTAGATGCTGAATTGGAGTCCTCAAAGGAACATTGATATGTAATTGCATAACTTTCTCAGTTCATGATTCCATTGGTACCTCTTCTAATTCCCCATATTCTCTTGGAAAAATTGCTTGTTCTAATTGCTTAACTTTGTCCTGCTCTATACAAGATACAACAGCTTGCATCAATTTAAATTGCATCTCATAGACATTACTAAGTCCAGGGTTTACTGTAGCTGCATGCACAAGAATTATTATTCCATTGAGATCACCACCCTTCTTATGGCATGTTTACTGATCTTTGTGCACTGTATCCTTCCTAACCTCAGTAGGAACAATCTCATCAGGTCCCTTATCTAAAGCATAGATAGGAATTCCATCTACATAGGCCAAAATATTTCCAGTTTTGACTGCAGTTACTGTTCCATTGCCCTCCATCTTGCTCTGATTTGTTTGACCTGATCTATCATGCTTTCCAGCTTCCCTTGATGTTCCTTTGTTACCTCCAATTTGTTTCCCAGCTTGATCCATCCTAGAATAGGAATTATCTTCAACCCTAGTTTTGATACAACTAGGGTTTATTGTTGCATCTACAGTAATTCCAGTTTTTTTTCGCTGAGTGTTATCCCTTTCTTCTTTGTTTGTTGTTGCATTATTAATACTCTGCTGATTCTCCACTTCATCACTCCATAGTGCCTTCGTTGAATTCACCTCATTAAACTCCTCTAATTGCCCAGAATCACCATAAGTTTGTGATGGTATATCCTGGCAAGATTGGTTAGTGATCACATTGAGCTACCTAAGTTCCTCCTTGCTAGTACCAAATCTCCTGTGAACCCAATCAATGGTCGACTCTTTATTGACTCTTTCCTCCAAGTTTTGATCCTTAGGAATAGAAGGATCAATGTTGACCACTTCTTGATCACCTGACGATTGAATCCTACTAGAAGTAGGATTACCAGTTTTTTCCAATACTTTGTCAACCGCCTCCTTCTTCACGCATATTAATTCCCTTTGATTCCTTTCTCTCAATAAAATAGTATGATTAGGAACCAATTTTCCATTCTTGTCTTCACTTCCTTTATCTTGTACCTTCTTGGACTGTTTTTCACCATGTTCTCTCTTCTTACCATTGTTTTGATCTTCTTCTTTGCCTTCTATAATTTGTAAAGGAGGATTACTCACTTCCTCTACCTCCAATGCATTAAATTTGTTCTTAGTTGCATCTTCTTCAATTTTTTTCTTCCCTTTCCCTTTGTCGCCTTCTTTTTCAGTCCTGCCCTCAATAATATGCCCTCTCTTGTCTCTTTGATACTTATTTTTTCTTGCCTGAATCCATTCTTGTTTTGCATGGTTTGTAGTAGGTTTCTCAACTACCTTTCCACTTGATAAAACTTTAGTAGAGTTTGGTGCAGTTCCAGTTGCATCACTACTCACCAGTACAACATTCTCCTTGTTTTGTTCTTTGCCATCTACTCCAAAATTGTTGTGCAATTCTGGATGAATCACCCATTACTCCTCTTCTTTGTGACCTTGTTTCTTACATGTCTTGCAATATTTAGGATGTAGTCATACTTAATCTTGATCCATTTTGATTCTTCAGGCCCAGATTCATCAGCCTCCTCTATGATCTTAATTCTTTGAGGCAATGTAGCAAGAAGATTCACCTCTACCTTAGGCTTAGCAAAACTAGGTCTAGTACCATTTTGAGTAGCCAAATCAACATGTAATGGTCTACCTACTGCATTAGCCAACGAGAAAACAAACTCCTTACCAAAGAAATTAGGAGGAAGATCTTGAAACGAAATCTAAGCAATTGCAATTGGTGTCTCAACTTCAGGAGACCACCATGGACTCCACTTCGTACATCTCATATGCCAAAATTCACCTTGAACTTTCAAATAAAATGCGAGCTTAGATAATAAGTGAATATAATCTTCCATCAATGATAACTTGATCAAAACATGTGAATCTTCAATTAAACCAACTGAACATGTACCCTTAAGCTCACATTTTGAACACGGTTGAGGAAAACAACAACGAATTACAAATTGAAGATTTTACAAGTTTGGAAAAGAAGGGACAAGATTTTAATTCCTACTACATTCTATTTTATCATTATATAAGTATTCTCATTTGTAATATCATCACAGAGTATGTTATAAACTCTTTGATGATCATTGAATATTTGGCCCGTTCAAGTTCTTATTTTTTACATGCTTGCTAGTGAGGCTATTTTATGCCTCAATAGGATTAGTAAGGTAAGGTTTAGCCCGGTTTGTGTTGCCTTGGTCCTATGCCTTTGGAAAATATTCACACGGCTATGAGATTATATGCCCTCGTTAGACTTTGCCGGCAGCTATAACATGAATCCTCTACATGAGGCTGCTATCATAAGGAAATGTGAGGCGCTGTCACACCTCTTTTTTATGTGCTGCTTTTACTACACCCCGGGAAGGGATATAATAAAATAAAGAGTTTTTCCAATTAAAGGACGGTCGGAACGGGATTAGTTATTTAAAAGTTTCAGAGTCGCCACTTGAGAATATAATGGTGTCTCAAGTCACCGAATTAATCCCGAACCGAGGAAAGTTTGACTCTGTTACAGTCTGCGAACTAGAAATCCTAGGTAAGGAATTCTGTTAATCCGGGAGAAGGTGTTAGGCATTCCCGAATTTCGTGGTTCTAGCACGGTCGCTTAACTGTAGTATTTGCTTTTATTTGATTTTATTACATACTAACTTGTGTACTTTGATTTATAAATTTTTTAATTATCATTTATTTGAAAAGACTTGCGATATCGTGAAAGTACGTTTTCAACCACGTTGCCATCAAGGCACCCGTTTTTGTTAATGCACTTCGACTTTGTCGAGATTTGGATTTGGGTTGCAATCAATGCACA
>MU734498.1:57838-104126 GCA_026770625.1 Nicotiana glauca
GCATTCGGGAGAAGGCACACGTGGCCCCTATTGATGACAAGATGCGGGAAGCGAGGCTCAGATGGTTCGGACATGTACAGAGGAGAAGCCCAGATGCTCCAGTAAGGAGGTGTGAGCGGCTGGTCGTGGAAGGCACGAGAAGAGGCAGAGGGCGGCCTAAGAAGTATTGGGGAGAGGTGATCAGGCAGGATATGGCGAGGCTTCAGATTTTAGAGGACATGGCACTTGATAGGAAGTTATGGAAGTCGCGTATTACGGTTGTAGGCTAGGAGGTAGTGGACTAGTTCGGTGGGTTTTTGTCTAAGATAGCAAGGGAAAATGTCGAGTTTTACTATTTTCTATGTTCGATGCAGGATCCATTTACAAACCATCGTTTTTGCTTTGAATTATTATTATTATTATTATTATTTTTCTTTTCCTGCTTTCTATGTTCCTTTTACCGTATGATTTCCGCGGTGAATCTAATACTCTTTTTTTTGTCTTTTTATTATCTTGAGCCGAGGGTCTTTCGGAAACAGCCTCTCTACCCCCTTGAGGTAGGGGTAAGGTCTGCGTACACACTACCCTCCCCAGACCCCACTTGTGGGATTTTACTGGGTTGTTGTTGTTGTTGTTTATTTACTTTTTTTTTTTTACTTTTTGGCATTTCTTTCTTTTTATTTTTGCCTTCCATTTTCTTCATTTTGTACCTTTTATCACTTTTGTATCCCTCGTCTCTCCCCCAAACTTATACTTTTGCAAATTGTGCTACGGAAAGATCGGGTGCCAACATATGATCATTTTAGAAAGGATAAAGGCTTGTATCATGGTTATTGAAAGAACAAGGGCTATGGCTCAACGCGGTTGGGTAGTGATAACATATTTGGTGGGTTATGGATTCTTTCAAGTCTCAATTTGGATAAAAGAGAGCCTATAATCATCTCTCAAGTCGAGCTACACTTAGAGTTTCTCCTAGACAAGCATTCAGGGCAAGTTCTAGACTTATTGGCACGGGACTTGGACTTTCAAATAAATAACTCACCTTCATCATTGAACCCAGTATAGTCATTCAGAGTCTTGTCATCAAATCTAATCTTCAGGTTCCGCACCTTGGTCACATATGTGCCCTTTTTTATGTGGGCTATGTTGGCATAGAACTTTTTGACTAAGTGTTCATTGGCACTAGGTAGGTTGCTGGTGAAAAATTTACACCCCACTCTCTCATTGAATTGCCTCTTGATATCAGGGTTGTGCATTAGCATATCCTGCTAAATGAAGACCCTCTCATGTTTGAGTGACCTCTAGGCCACCATTCTCGAAACTTGTGGTAGGCTTTTTTACTCACAAATCTTTATTGCCATACCCCTACATTCCTTGTTCTCTCCGACCCTCCTGTCTGGGTGTCACCACCTCTTCCGTCGTCAGGGATCTCAGCATCTACATCAATAGGTTCCTGTCTAGGTGGAGAGGCTGGAGGATAAGCAGATACTAATGACACACTACTTTACTCTGAGCCATCTGACGACTCGGAAGAAACAGGGGAAGTTGGGGGTGTAGGCTTGTCTCTCAACTGAAATCTCCTTGGGAAGTCTATGGGAATGTGCATTGGCACTGAGTCTCCTTCCAAAACTTCCTGAGATGGGACATATTCGCTACCCTCATAATGGGATACGGCTATGTCCGGAACTTTGATTGTTTTCCTCAACTTCCCTATCGATTTCTGGACCGCTAGTGGTAGCTTTGTCCTTCCTTGACCTCCTCTTCCCCTGCCTTGGGAAGATTCAGCCCTCCCTTTTTGTGTATCCCCGAAACCTCTAGATCGGACCATTGTCTGTAGACACAATCAGTGAAAGATCATTAATATTGTTATCAAAAGAATAATCAAAGAAAAATGGATGAAAATTTGACAGTGTTTCACAATCACAAGTTTGTTAACAGCAGAAAAAGTTTCGCGCCCGCAGACAGCAGAAAAAGAACTGCGGACGTGGAATGTTGGGAATCAGACTACCTATTCTCTGAATCCGAGGTACCGGTGAGAGCGGATTTTGGGCACGGCCACAAAAGTTGAACTGTTGTCCGTGGAAAAACAAACGTAGTCGCGGACGCAGTTTGACAAGTCTCTGAACCTAGAGTCCGTTGTCTGCAAAAATTAAAATACGCCCTCGTCAAGCAGGCTGCTATCAGTGGAGTTTCCACTACTGACAACGGAAAACCAATCATTTTTAACTCAGGACTTTACATCAATGCTGACTGCGGAATTACAGCTGCGGCCGTGGAATTCAAAAATTAAACGGGCAACCTAGGGTTTCACTTTTTCATGTCATTAACGGGTATCTTAAGCACCACTAACCCCAACTAGGCATCAACTAATTAACCCTAAATAATTTAGCATCATCCCATTAACAACTAATTAACCCTAGTTAAAACTTAAAGAAAAGAGGAAGAAGTTAGAACTAAAAGAAAAGAAAATTACAAATTGAAAAACAATGCAATGATTTGAGCATACCAGTTGTGTGATAAAGTCTTGGAAATTATCTTCTAAATGGTGTTATGCAGATTAGGGTTCAGAGTAGGACGATGAACAGTAGTGACTTTCTTTTGAGAATGAAATTTGCGAAAAGGGTAAAAGGCTCCCTGACCTTCTATTTATACTAAAAAGATTGGGACCCACAGATCATACCTGGCGCGGCTGCACAATTCCACCACAGTCTGCGCTTTTACCATTTTTGAAAAGATGTTACCAAGAGGGAACCGCTGAGAGCAAAAAAGCAAGCGTGGCTGCAGAACAGGGTCCGCTGACCGCAAAAAGACACAGCGGACGCGGTTCAAACTTCAGATCATTTTGGCTTTTCAAGTCCGCGTCCACTAACAAATAACGCCCCCACAAAAAAGCTTTCGCTAACCACAAAATTTTAAGCGCGGTCAGCGGTTCGAATGCACACTTAGCCATATTTTCCAGTATTAGTCCTGTACTACATCAAAAATTCCTACACAAATCCCACAACCATTTAGTCCAAAACAAATCGTACACTAAGAAGATAATCAAAAGAATAAAAAACACATGGGTTGCCTCCCAAGAAGCGCCTGATTTAACGTCGCGGCACGACGCAAGTTACCATCAATCACTTAAGATGGATCATTTCCACCATGTGGCTATCATCAAACTTGCCAAGATAGTGCTTTATTCGGTGCACATTAACTCAGAAGATTTCACCATTTTTATTTTTCAAATCAAGAGCACCAAACAGAGTTACATGCACCACTTCAAAAGGACCACTCCATTTTGACTTGAGCTTTCCCGAAAAAAATCGTAACCGAGAATTGAATAGAAGAACCAAATCACCCTCCTTGAATTCCTTGCTTCGGACATACTTGTCATGTAAGTACTTCATCTTGTCTTTATACAAGGATGAGCTGGAATAGGCATGGAACCTAAACTCATCAAGTTCATTAAGTTGCTCTACCCGGAGATTTGCTGCAACATCCCACTTAAGATTTAACTTCTTCAGCGCCCACATGGCCTTATGTTCTAACTCAAACGGAAGATGGCACGCTTTCCCAAATACCAATTGGTACGGAGACATACCAATTAGAGTCTTGTAAGAAGTTCTATAAGCCCATAAAGCATAATCCAGTTTCTTTGACCAGTCAGTCCTATTTGCATTGACAGTTTTTTACAATATGCTCTTTATCTCCCTGTTGGAAACTTCAACTTGTCCACTAGCCTGGGGATGATAAGGGGTTGAAACTTTATGATTAACACCATACTTGGAAATTAAAGTGTCGAAGGCTTTGTTGCAAAAATGAGAACCACCATCACTGATGATTGCCCTAGGAGTGCCAAACCTTGTAAAAATATTTCTCTTCAAGAAAGCCACTACACTCCGTGCCTCATTGTTGGGCAAAGCCATGGCTTCAACCCACTTGGAAACATAATCAACAGCAACCAAAATATACGTGTTACCACATGAACTCATAAAAGGTCCCATGAAGTCAATTCCCCACACGTCAAATATGTCAACCTCAATAATAGTGATGAGAGGCATTTCATCCTTCTTGGAAATTCCACCAGCTCTCTGACACTCATCACATCTCTTCACCAGCTCACTAGCATCTCCATACAATGTAGGACAATAAAAACCACACCTTTGAAGCATTTCTCGCCCAACCATTATGACCACTGTAGGGCGAGGAATGGCAAGCACAAAGAATACTCATTTGATCCTCTTCCGGAACACATCTTCGGATCACACAATCATTACAAATCTTGAATAGGTAAGTCTCGTCCCAGTAGTAATCCAAGCTATCCCGTCTAAGATTTTTCCTGTGGTTAGGAGAGAGTTCACACGGGACAATGCCGGTCATAAAAAAATTAGCAATATCCGCAAACCAAGGCATACTATTCAAAGATACAGAGAGGAGTTTCTCATCGAGAATGATAATTTCGAGCCTATCGTGGTGCCTCCCCTCCTCCTCTACGCAGGACAAGTGGTCTACCACTTGGTTTTCACACCTTTTTCGATCAACAATTTCAAGGTCAAATTCTTGAAGTAATAGAACCCATCTCAACCGAGTCTTAGAATCCTTCTTTGTCATCAAGTAGCGGAGTGTTGTGTGGTCAGTATGAACAATGACCTTGGCACCCATAAGATAAGGTCTAAACTTTTCCATGGCAAACACTATGGCTAGCAACTATTTTCCTGTCACCGTGTAATTAACTTGGGCATCATTCATAGTTTTATTTGCATAATTCACCAGGTGAAACATCTTGTTCAACCTTTGCCCCAGACCGCTCCAACCGCAACATCACTTGCGTCGCACATAAGCTCGAAGGGTAAGCTCCAATTGGGTGCGGTAATAATGGGAGTGGTTGTCAGTTTGTACTTGAGAAGTTCAAAAGCTTTCATTCATTCATCATTAAACACGAACTTTGATCCTTTTCCAATAGATAACAGAAGGGGTTCACTATTGAAAAGTCCTTGATGAACCTTCGGTAGAAACGCGCATGCCTAAGAAAGCTCCTAACCTCCTTGATGGAAGTAGGAGGAGGAAACTTTGAAATCACTTCAATTTTCACCTTTTCTAACTCAATACTATTCTTTGAGATCTTATGGCCTAGGAAAATGCCCTCCTCGACCATAAAGTGGCATTTTTACCAGTTAAGCACTAGATTTGTCTCTGCACATCGGGCCAAAACCTTGTTAAGATTCTTCAAGCATTCTTCAAAAGAGTCACCCACAATACGAAAAAATCATCCACAAACACTTCCAAGAAGTCCTCCACTGTATCCGTAAAGATAGCCATCATACACCGCTGGTTTTGATTCCCCCATTTTCCTTGGGATCTCCACTTTTGTTGTTAATTCGAAGCATTGCCCTGCTATCCTTGGTATTGTTCAAATACTGAACTTCTTCACTTTGATCATCATACCCATTATCTTGGTTGAAACCACTATTACCCTAATCATATTGATCCGGATTTCCTTGACTCTGTTGACCTCTTTGTCGCCTCTTATTGACCAACATATTTACCCCTTCCATGGTGTTCACTTGTCTTGGCGTTTGAACTTGCTGCAATTGAACTTTAGCCAACTGGTTCATTGTTGCAGTCAACTCTACTATTGCTTGGTCGTGGTCATGGAGCTCTCTGTGCAGGTGAATGACTGTGGAATCACCTTGTGGCATATTAGCTCGACTTTGCCACACTGAGGAAGTAACTGCCATCGCATCCAATATCTCACACGCCTCAGCATAAGGTTTATTCATAAAGCTTCCCCCTACTAGGTGGTTCACTACACACTAATTGGTGGTATTGATGCCACGATAGAATGTTTGCTGGATCATTGCTTCGGTCATGTCATTGCTCGGACATTCTTTCACCATTGTCCGATACCTTTCCCAGATCTCATGAAGTGTTTCATTATGTTCCCATTTGAAGGCCAGGATCTCATCTCTCAATGTCGTCATATGCCACGGGGAGAAAAAATTAGCTATAAACTTGTCGGCCAACTCATCCAATGTAGTGATAGAATAGTTGGGAAGTCTTTCAAGCCAATCCAAAGCTTTTCCTGTAAGTGAAAAAGGGAACAATCTCAATCTCAATGCATCCTCCGACATATCTATCTGTTTGCTTCCCCAGCAGGTATCCACAAAGCCCTTTAGATGTTTATACGTATTCTGATAGGGAGCGACTGTAAAGTACCCTCGTTGATCCAAAAAAGTCAACATAACATTTGTAATCTAAAAATTGCCCACCCGAATCCTGGGTGGGACAATTGCACTTGCATTGCCTTCATTTGGAAGCACCCGAGCAGCTACTCTTGGAGGAACTGAGGAAGGGTCTGGAATGTTGTCATTGGCCGGGCGGCCTCTTCTTTGAGCTTGAGTTACTAGAGGCAACTCATCTTTAGCATTATCATCTACCTCCTCCCCAGGAACATTTCCAATAGGATCATGGTTTGCCAAGTAGTACTTGAATCAAATAACTTACACAAGTTAGTAAAATAGAAGGAAAGAAAAAAAAATGCACAACTAGTCATATAGATAGCCAAAACCGTTTAGCTCTCGGGCAACGACGCCAAAAAGTGATCGGCCCCAACCCTATACCACTAAAAAATAGCAAGAGTGGTCGATGCAGCTTTTACTCAAAAAGTTGGGATCGATATCCACAAGGAGCTAATATTGTTTGGTAGTTAGGTTTCTATCCAATCTAGCTATGAGTGTTGCTCTTAATTGCACTTCTATCCATGCTTTGTTTTGTTTCTATTCTACTTTTAATGCTACTGAATGATGAAAATAATCTAAGTACAATATTTTTGAAGGGTTTTTCTCAATTGATAAAAAGCACTAAGGAAGTGACTTACACCTAAGCGAGTATATAATGGAGTCTAAAAGTTAGGACAAGATTTTTATATTTGGGATCATGATATAACCTTTGCACATAATTACTCACTCTATACATATCGGTAGTTTGAGTGAATTTGCCCTAATTGGCATTCTTAATCCCAATTGGCTCAAGTCAGGTATTACTATCTTTAGGTTTAACCATTTAATTGGGGCTATCAAGCTCTTGAATACATCCCAATTCCTTGTTAGCCTGAATTTCCTAGACTAAGTCTCTCTTTCTCAAGAAGAGTCTAAGTCATAAAGGCACGAGTCAGTATTTGCATCCACCAATTCAACAATTAAAGTATGATTCAAGATAAATATCATTAACCCATAAATAATTAAGCCCTAAAATAGAAGACCCATTAAATACCCATACTAAGGTTTGGTCAGAACCCTACTAATAGGTTTAGCTACTCACAATAAAGGTAGATATCAAAGATGAAGATGAAATACAAGCCATAAAAGTTGATTACAAGAATAAAATCTAAGATTAATAGTTTAACCTACTCTAAAATTACTCAAATAGCTAAGTACGGCGGTTCACGAGCTCCTGAATACAAAAGATGACCTAAAAATGTGACAAAGAACTATTTATACAGAGCTAAAATTTCTGGACAAAAATACCCCTATATAGGTTCTGCTGTCAGCACAATACTGAGCGCCTGAGTGCTTGAACATTTGCGGCCGCGCAAAAGCAAGCGTGGATCGCGTTTCTTCCATTTTGGGCAGGGGCTAGGCTTGATTTTAGTGGAAGCATAAAAGAGACCACCTCAGTGTTTTCTTACACCGTGGCCGCGTAAAATGTTCGCGGACCGCGTTTTTCCTTTGAGCTCAGATTTCCAGGTCTCTGATTTATTATTTCGCCCTCAGTGGAATTTGCATCGTGGCTACGTTAAGTATTCCGCTGCCACGCTATTTCACTGCAGTCAGCGGTATTTTTTGTACCCTAAAATGCCTCTCTAAATCTCAATTCCGCTGTCAACATAATTGTGGCCGCCCCAGCGGTGGACCTTCCGCGACCGCTCTTTTCCATTTGCTGTCAGCTGTTTTATCTCAGCTTTGAACTTGCACAGGTTTTAACTCCATTATGAGCTGGTTATGACTTTCTTGCTTTATTTTGACCAAACCTTGCAAACAAGCACAATAATTTAGTTTTCGGGAATACTTTTACATATTTTTTATCTAAAATCGAAGTGAAAGGAGCATAAGATAGGCTAGATCCCTAGTTATCCGACTCCCCCTAAGTTAGGAATCTATAGAGCTCGAGCCTCCCTTATGGACTCCTCGGAATAAGCCGGTAGAGAGGGAGAGTGACCTGCTGGTATGGCCCCAAGAAAATCACTTGGGCACTATGTTTAGCCCTGGGGATCTTGGAACCGGCCTCCTTTGGTGCACTTGTTAATGGTCGATGAACAATCTCAACCTCGGGCAATTCAAAGGTTTTGCCTGAATATTTCTCCGAAGCCTCCCCATCATGAGGCACGGTCTCTGGCTCGGAGGGCTTGGCAGCTTCGACCAGCTTCTTGGCTCGAGCCACCAGCGCCGAGTCGTCACCCTCGTCTTCTTATTCATCTTTACCCAACTGGTGGACCAACTCTATGTCCACATGAATGAGATTTCTCCTGCGTCTTCGAGCTGAAGCCTTTTTATCTTGGGGGTCCTTAGGCACTGAGACCCTTTTCCTCTTATTATCTTTCCTCGATTTCAGAATCGAGGACTCAGTCTCTTCCCCATGTGGGGACGGCCTTATTTTAGAGACATCTCCAATTCCTGCATGAAGGAGAATCAAGTATGAGTGAAGAGATGTCTCTGATAAAAGGGAAGGCATCAAAAGCTTACAAGATGAACTTACCATTATGTTTGGCTTCCCATCTGCCCCTCGCCAAGTCATGCCAGCAGCGCTCGGCATAAGAGGAAGCCGAGGCTAATCTTCGGACCCAGCCCTCAAGGTCGGTGACCGCATGAGGCATCCAAGCGACCACTGCTAAATAGATGAAGGCGTTACATAATGCAAAAACAGAGTACGAAGGCTAATGGGTAAAACATCACTTACGTTCGGGGTTCCACTTCTCTGGGAACGGCATTTTCTCCTTTGGGATGATGTTGCAGGACCTCACTCGCACGAACCGGCTCATCCAACCCTGATCTTTATCCTTGGTTGCTCGCAAAAAAGGCCTTGGCCGCCCAGGGTTGGATCTTGATCAACAATCGGAAAAGCCAAGGTCGGTATAATCAAATGAGATGGTTGACGGTGAACTGCATCCCCTTGGCCTTGCTGGAAAAAAAATGGAGCATGATCACTATGCACCAGAATAAGGGGTGAATCTAGCTGAGGGTGACCTGGTACCGCTTGTAGAAATTGATGATGACTGGATCGATGGGACCTAGTGTGAAGGGATAAGTGTAGACACTTAGGAAGCCCTCCACATGAGCGGTGATACTCTCGGGAGCGGGAATCTGTACCACGATCTTGTCCCCCCCATCCACAATCGCTCTTCATAGCCTCGAGGTGTTTCTCTGTTATCGAGCAAATATATGTCGACGCGCGCTCATATCGACCAGGGATTGATGGGGGATTCTCGATTTTGAAGTCATTTTTTGTAACCTAGGGGCCGAGAACGATCTCGTGAAGGACCGTCTAGGAAGAAGATGTAGAAGCTTTCTTCTTTTGAGGAACGGTTTTGGAAGTTTTTGCCATTGGTTCAGGTTTGGGGAAGTTTGATATTTTTTTGTGCTAAAAAGTTTGGATCAACAGGTAGTGAAAGAGAAATGATGAAGAGAGGAAGAGATCAAGAAAATTTGGAGGTGGAAGCAAAGTTTTTGATACAAATAGAAACCTTGTATTTATAGGCACACGATGACGGTTCGGCGGCGTTAGTGGACGACCGCCACTGGCAAGCATCTAATATTTTGGGAAAACGAACCGACAGGACGTTTCAGTCACCTCGAGCACTTATATCACGGGGATGACATCATCATCAGGGCCTCCGAAAAATCGAGGTTCAAGGCATTTTTTATCATTTTATTCTAAGAAACGAGGGGACTATCTGTAATTGCTCTTCGATGGAAAAAGTGATACCACGTCGGGAGGCTAGGACGCCGAGCTCGGGGTCGAAGCTCCTTTCCAATATTGAGGTTGAGGTCGATATCATTTGCCGAGATCGGAAGAAGGCATACTTCGAGATAATACCGTTATGATTTAGTAACAGAAAGAGTGAGATACCCGCAACGGCCCAAAGATCACGGCATAAATTTTGGAATGAATTGGTCCTTGGCGGTTAGACAACTGTCAAACGTGATTTTCTACTGTAATTAGAAGTGTACCTTATTTAGGACTTCCCTATTATATAAAGGGGAGCCCATTCATTTGTAAGACACGGTTGACATATAGAGAAATATACATAAATTATTCTCTTGCTATTTTATCTATTATTCTTTAGAGTTACTTTATCATTTATTCCCATAATCATACCTCGAGACCGTCACAGGTCAAGGTCGAGACTTGGTCTACGCACTGGTTTGATTTACTTTACTCTTTAATTTGTCTATTTAATTCCCTGTTTATCAATTGGTGTTAAATTAAATTACATATCCTTAAAACCATAATACAAATTTAATTGTTACTTGAATTTTAATGTAAACAGTACGTATGCTTTAAGTCGTGGAATCTCCACTCCATGCATGTTAACCCTTGCACTGATTAAATTATACTTTTTACGATTCAATAAAAAATTGAAGTTGTGAAATTGTGATGTAATATGTTATTGATACATGATATAATAATGGCTTGTGCGCCGTGCCTCCTTGTGCTTCACCATGTTTTGCCTCGTGTTGGCTTCGCGCGACCACACGAAATTGCCAGCTCAAGGCTCAAGCCATCGAAGCAAAGACTTTAGATCAGGGGCGGAGTTAGGGAACGAAATAGATTCATTCGAATCTCATTCGTCAAAAAATTAAATTGTATATATAAAGTTAAAATTATTTTTGTATGTACATATAGTAGATGTTGAATCACATTGACTTTTTGTGTGATTACTTCTTTAATTTCAAATCTCCTCAGTAAAAATTCTAATTCCGCTACTGTTTTTTTAGACCCTAAATTTTTTATTATAGGTTCTATGGTTAATTTTCTTTCAATATATATTGTACATTTTAAGGTAAAAAATTATAGAATCTTTAAAAAATAACAAAAAGAGAACTATGTAGTCATGTGATAGAGAGCACAGAAAAAAAGAACTTTTGGCTGAAGTAATTTAACATTAACAGGAGGAAAATGAAAAGATATATCAAGAAAGCAATTGAAATTTTGATCACAAAATTTTGACCTCAGTTATACAAAAACGATGGATTAAACATGATGAAATTCATAGTCATTACTTAGGACATATATAAATGACATGATAAATTATTTGCCTGGTGAAACTAAAAGCAAAATTACTGGAAAAATTATAGAAATAAAGTATTTATTAATCATACTTAATTGTACTCCTGATACAAGTTATCAAGAATAAATATCTTTTATATTGCAAATCGGATCAAAATAGTTATTTTTTATTTTTGTAACAAAAAAAATATATATATAGGAGCGGGGATAGAGGAGAACGGTTGATTTGAAGGTGCTTGCTATTTAAGTCCGAAATATGAAATTTGAAAGTAATAAAAAGCAATTGAATTGATGGGACGGTGGAATCCCAGCATCATACACCAGATGTATCGGGTTTATGAATGAAAACTTCTTGGTAGGGAACACTTTTACTTCTGTAGTGAACTTATAGGACACAAATTTGAATTAGTCAAATCATTAAATTGTGAATCCAAAATAATATGCTAATTATACTAGAAATTTAAAAGCTCAGAACAGTATATTGTTTAATTATATTGCCACATTCAGAAAAACCATTATACACATCCTGTGTCTAATATACACACTGTCATCATGCTGAAAGTTCACCAAGATTTCCACATTTTACTTTAAAACAATCAATTTTTGTTTTTACAAAACTATTATATTTTTTTTTTGTCTAGGTTTATAATTTTAACGGAAAAGGGCCAAATATATCCTTAAATTATGAGAAAAGGTTTAAATATATCCTTCTTTATACTTTCGGTCCAAATATATTCCTGCCGTAATACTATTGATTCAAATATGTCACTCTTCCGTTAAGTTTGTCCAAGATGAACATCTGATCCTACGTGACACTAACATTTGATGAGGTGGATGCCACATGTCATACCACTTTAGCGCCCCAAACCCATTTTACCCCTCCCTTCGATTTTTTTTTTCCATCGCTAAACTTTCCTTCTCCTCGAAGAAATTTTTAATGGTGGAAAAACAAATATAGGGGAGGGACAAATATTCGAATAGGTATATTTAAATCTATTATTAAGTTGGTGATTGGTGAGTGCACCCTCACTATAGTTAGCGCGTATGCGCCGCAAGCGAGCTTGGATGAGGAGGTTAAGAGGCGCTTTTGGGAAGGTTTGGATGAGATTGTGCGTAGTATTCCACCTACTGAAAGGTTATTTACTGGAGGGGATTTTAATGGCCATATTGGATCGACTGTTGGTAGTTATGGTGAGGTGCATGGTGGCTTCGGAGGAGGCACTCTGCTGTTAGACTTCGCTAAAGCTTTTGAGCTTGTGATTGCGAACTCGACTTTTCCGAAGAGCGAGGAGCATCTGGTTACTTTCCAAAGTTTGGCGGTAAAGACTCACATTAATTACCTTCTCCTCAGAAGGTGTGATAGAGGGTTGTGCAAGGATTGCAAGGTTATCCCGGGAGAGACCCTCGCGACTCAGCATAGGCTCTTAGTGATGGACATGTGCATTAGGATGAAGAGGAAAATGAGGCATGCTCATGGTCGATCGAGGATTAGATGGGGAGCTTTAACCAAGGATAAAGCCCACGAGTTGGCGGGGAGGTTATCCGCTATGGGAGCTTGGAGGAATAGTGGAGACGCGAGCACTATGTGGTCAACGACAGCGAGCTGTGTGAGGAAGGCAGCGAGGGAGGTGCTAGATATATCAAAGGGTTTTTCTGGCAGGCACCAAGACGACTAGTGGTGGAATGACGTAGTCCAAGGTAAAGTGGAGGCAAAGAATGTAGCGTACGCGAAGTTGGCAGGGAGCACTAGCGAGGAGGAGAGGAGAGCGAATAGAGAGAGGTACAAAGTGGCTAGGAAGGAGGCAAAGCTGGCGGTCACGGAGGCTAAGAATGCAGCGTTTAGCCGTTTATACGAGAAATTAGGGGAGAAAGGTGGGGACAGAAAGCTATTTCGGCTAGCTAAAGCGAGGGAGAGGAAGGCCCGGGATCTGGACCAAGTAAGGTGCATCAAAGCCGAGGATGGTAGAGTATTGATGGGGGAGTCCCAGATTAAGTAGAGATGGCAGACGTACTTCTACGGTCTTCTAAACAATGAAGGGGACCGGGATATAGTGCTAGGGGACTTGGGGCATTTGGAGAATCTTCGAGATTTTAGGTATTGCAGGCGCATTAAGGTGGAGGAGGTCGTGGGGGCTTTGCGTATGATGAGTAGGGGTAGAGGGACCGTGTCAAATGAAATTCCGGTTGATTTTTGGAAGTGTGTGGGTAGAGCTAGAGGTGTTCGTCGATAGGTACGGTACGATATTTAGCTATTTCGGTTCGGTATTATCGGTATTCGGTTTCTTAAAATACTATACCAATACCGTACCTAATTAAATTCGGTATGGTTTGATTTTTCTCCTTTCGATTTTGGTTTATTTGATTCGGTAACTTCGATTTATTCGGTTTGAATATTAACTAATGCATAGAGCCATACACTCTAATATACTTAATTAAAGTACTCAAAAATACAAAACAAAAAATGTTTGTTGACAAAATTTTTGTCCAAAACTACCAAATATTGATCCAAATAGAATAAATTGTACATAAAAGAATATTTGATAATTAGAATGTCTTGTTACTTGTTTAGAGTTAATTGATGAACTTTGAGAATAAAGGAAAGTAAAATTTTAGATTTTTAATATTTATATTATAATTGATAATATATATTTTGTATAATATAATATATATTTCGGTACGGTATCGGTATTTTTGTATTTTATTTTAAAATACCAAATACCATACCTAATACCAATTTTTTTAAACTTAAACCAAATACCAAAATACCGAATACCAAATACCAAAATTTTGGTTTCAATACGGTAATTCGGTATTTACCTAATTATGCCCAGCCCTAGGTAGAGCAGGATTGGAGTGGCTGACTAGGTTGTTCAATGTAATTTTTAGGACGAAGAGGATGCCGGATGAGTGGAGGTCGAGTGCAGTGGTACCGTTGTACAAGAACAAAGGTGAAATCCAATGTTGTAACAATTATAGAGGTATCAAATTATTTAGCCATACCATGAAAGTCTGGGAGAGGGTGACGGAGGTAAGGGTGAGGAAGACGACGTCTGTTTCCGATAATCAGTTTGGTTTCATGCCGGGTCGCTTCACTACGGAAGCTATCCACCTTATTAGAAGCTTGGTGGAACAGTACAGGGATAAGAAGAAGGATCTGCACATGGTATTTATTGACTTGGAGAAAGCGTACGACAACGTTCCTAGGGAGGTGCTCTGGAGATGTCTTGAGGCGAAGGGTGTGCCGGTAGCCTACATAAAAGCGATCAAGAACATGTATGATGAAGCTAAGACTAAGGTTAGGACTGTGGGAGGCGATTCAGAACATTTTCCGATTGTTATGGGATTACACCAAGGCTCTGCGCTTAGCCCGTTCTTATTCGCCTTGGTGATGGCTGCATTGACACACCATATTCAACGGAATGTGCCATGGTATATGTTATTTGCTAATGACATAGTTCTAATTGATGAGACGAGGGCCAGTGTTACCGAGAGATTGGAGGTTTGGAGACAGACTCTCGAGTCTAAGGGTTTCAAATTGAGCAGGTCTAAGTCAGAGTACTTGGAGTGCAAGTTTAACGCTGAATCGAGGGAAGTTGGCAGGGACGTGAGACTTGGACCACAGGTCATCCCGAAGAGAGATAGCTTCAAGTACCTTGGGTCAATGATTCAGGGGGACGGAGAGATCGACGAGGACATCACTCACCGTATAGGGGCGGGCTGGATGAAATGGAGGCTTGCATCTGGAATTCTGTGTGACAAGAAAGCGCCTCTGCCACTCAAATGTAAGTTTTATAGAGCTGTGGTTAGACCGGCCATATTGTATGGGGCAGAGTGTTGACCGGTTAAGAACTCCCATATCCAGAGGATAAAGGTAGCAGAAATGAGGATGTTGATATGGATGTGCGGGCACACTAGGATAGACAAGATTAGGAATAAAGATATTCGAAAGAAGGTAGGTGAGGCCCATGTGGATGATAAGATGCGAGAAGCAAGGCTCAGATGGTTCGGGCACGTGCAGAGGAGAAGTCTTGATGCGCAGGTAAGGAGGTGTGAGTGGTTGGTCGTGGTGCACGAGAAGAGGTAGAGGGAGGCCTAAGAGGCATTGGGGGGAGGTGATTAGGCAGGACATGGTACGACTGAGGATTTTCGAGGACATGGCCCTTGATAGGAAGGTCTAGAGGTCAAGCATTAGGGTTGTAGGTTAGGGGGTAGTAGAACTTTCCGGGGGTGAGGCGGGGTTGGATTAGGGTTGATCTTAAATGGTCTGCAGCTTATGCTGAATATACTCTATACTTGCTATTTATCTTAGCCCCGGGCCTTAGATACTGGTTACTGTTATTGCATATCTTTCATCTTTTGGTTGTTCTGCTTCCGTTACTATTACGGTTTCTATTGGAGTTACTAATGAGTTGTCTTTTCTTGTTTTCTTGTTTCTTATTTCCGTTTTTCTGAGCCGAGGGTCTATCGGAAACAGTCTCTTTGCCCTATCGTGTAGGGATAAGGTCTGCGTACACATTACCCTCCCTAGATCCCACTTGGTGGGACTTTACTGGGTAGTTATTGTTGTTGTTGTTCTCCCAGTACAAGGTATATTTGGCCCTTCTCCATAATTTTAATTAAAAAAGGTAGTCACTTGTCTTAATTTTACTCCAGACAGTATTCAACTCAACTTTAATTTATATAACAAGACATTCGAATGACGACAAAAAAAATCAATTTTTCATGTTTCTGCTTTGATTTTCTTGTCTCCACTATGTATGAATCCAGAAATATAAAGCAAATATATTTTCATACTAGAAATTAACTATTTTTCTACTTTAAAATATTCAGCCGTACGTGTGACTGACTTTTTCATCTAACTCCGGAATTCTCGTTTCTACCATCCGAAAGAATACAAAGCACAAACTGCACAAAGTAGCAGTTCGTGAAAAAGCCTGGCAAATACTTTTTTCCTTTTTTTTTTTTTTTATAGGTTCAAGCATGAGTATTCAAAATTCACTGGTTTAACTAATTTTAATTCGCAACGAATAGATCTACTAAAAGGATAAAATGCTCTATAACCTAAAACGTATCCTATCATCAGAGTTCAACCCCGAAACTTTTTCATCAAACTCTAAAAAAATTTGATAGAAAGGTGTGAAAATTGAAAATTAGGATTGAAGGTTAGTAGGTAGTTAAGTGTATTTTTTTTCTATACTATT
This sequence comes from Nicotiana glauca, assembly GCA_026770625.1. Taxonomy (NCBI): domain Eukaryota; kingdom Viridiplantae; phylum Streptophyta; class Magnoliopsida; order Solanales; family Solanaceae; genus Nicotiana; species Nicotiana glauca. The sequence goes on from MU734498.1 coordinate 74,290, forward strand.
AGTATTAATATTATTTTTGTATTTTCTTATTCGTAGTTTGCTTTTACTCCATGTTATTTCTTCCGGTTCGGTTATCTTATTATCTTACTGTTGTTTCTTTTTCATCTTTCCTTAAATTGGGGTCTAACGAAAATAGTCTCCCTACCTTTACAAGACAGGATAAAGTCTGTATACACATTAGCATATTTATATTCCCTTGTTAAATTATATTAAATTTTTTGTTATTATTATTACACCCCGAAACTTTTTCATAAATGGACGAATTTAAACTATTATGTCACACCCCTCGATGTTGTTTATGTCGGTTTCTTTTAAAGTTTTCTACAACCATTAGCAGACAGAATCCAAATCCTTCAAAATGCAAAATTCACTATCAACGATTCAAACTAAATACTTTCACTATTTGTCTTTCTCACAAATTAAAGTCAAAGATAAGGTAATTATCTTTCTTAATATGTACTAAGGAATTTACAATATTATACTTCATAGTTGCGAACATTCATTCGAATCTGACACTTCTCTTTTTTCCTCTTTCCAAATGCAGCTTTTGCGATCAGGATAATCGAGAATATGAACCAGCGGCGGATGTAGCATATAAGTAAAGAATGGGTTTTTATTAAAATCATTCGTAAAATAACTAAAATTTCAAGAAATATTAAATTTTGAACACCAATTTCATAAGTGTAATGGATTTAATGGTAAGAATCTAATTGAAGATTGAACCTATTAAGCTAGAGTTTGGACATAGATTGAAACTTGAAAAAATAATTTTTGAAGTAGTTTTGAAAAATAATTTTTAGAAGTTGAAATTATGTTTGGACATGCATTTTATTTGAAAAAAATTTGAAGTTTTGTGAGTGGGAGAACAAGATTCACCCAAAATCTACCCTAATTAGGCTAGCGTTTGGACATAGATTTGGCTGAAACTTGAAAAAATAATTTTTGAAGTAGTTTTGAAAAATAATTTTTGGAAGTGAAAATTATGTTTGGATATGTATTTTATTTGAAAAAAAATTATATTTTTGTGAGTGAGAGAACAAGTTTCACCAAAAAACTACCGTAAACTAGATTTTGGGAACTTGAAAAATAATTTCAGAAATTTTTCAAAAATAGATCATTAATCTATGAACAAACAATGTTTTTAAAATAGATTTGAAAAAAAGTTGCCAAAATCTATGACCAAACGGGAGCTAGATTTTGGGAACTTGAAAAATAATTTCAGAAATTTTTCAAAAACAGATCATTAATCTATGAACAAACAATGTTTCCAAAAAAGATTTGAAAAAACGGTGCCACAATGTATGGCCAAACAGGGCCTAAGTCTAAATTTTGAAAGTCTTCGTTATAGAACTTGTCGTCCATGTATACTTAAATAGTTCTATTTGTGTAAGCAAACATGCCAAGAATATAATGCATACAAATTTTATTTACCTCAAAAATATGAGTAATAATTAAATTTAATTTTGTGGTTTTAAAGATATGTGATTTATTTCAATACCAATTAACAATCAAGAAATATGAAGTAGAATAAAAGAGATAAGTGAATCAAACCGATGTTACTTAGGAGTAGTGACCTCGAGATGGTGACCTCGAGACAGTTCAAAAGCAATAAAGTAAGAAAAGTAAAGCAAGAGCAGTAGAGCTAAAGGACAATGCTGATGAACAGTACCCAAAAAGTAGAGAGTATATCCTTTTCTCAGTGATTAAACGATGTTAAAAATGATTGGGGTCCCCTTTATAAAATAGGGGAACCCTAAATAAGGAATATTTCTATTTACAATAGGGAATATTCTTGATACAGCTGTCTAACCGCCTAGTACGGAATCGTACAATCCTATTTCGGGATTTGCACCATGATTTTGGGGACGTGGCAAGAATCTAGCTCATCCTGTTACAAATTCATAACGGTACTATTTCAAGATAGAGCATACTCGCCCACAGTGCTCCTCGTACTCTTATCTCCTATGATTGCATTCTGTCTTCGAGCTCGAGTCTGGTCCACCGGGCTCGAACTCGACTTTATCCGGACTCGGGCTTAGGATGGACCCTCGAGTCTATAAATCGGAGGCATATGATTTTGACCTTATACAGATAGCCCCCCGTGTTTCTTAGAGTAGGTCGATAAAAAACGAATTGATCTTCGACGCCTTGATCCTGATATCAATCTCGTGATGTTAGCGGCTGAAGTGACTGAAAGGTTACTTTTTCGTGCTGTTCCCAACGTCATTAAATAGAGGGGACTGGCGGTCGGTTTTTTGGCTTCCTCAGTACCCTTAAATGACCTTTATAAATGATCAACTTCACAATCTTGCAAACTTTATTCCCATATTAATTGTTCTCACAATCTCATTAGTTTTTCCCTGAATTTTCCCTTCTCTTATATTAGCTCTTACCTCATTATCAACATTCTCTATTTTCATGAATTTTCGCATTATAATGGCTAAGACATCTAAATCGGTTCCCCAAAAAGAAAAAGTTTCTTCATCTTTTCGACCAACCAAGAGTAAAGCAGTAGTGCCCCCTCGTATTGAGGAATGCATTCCCCCTCCATGTGAAATAGCATCCGATTTCAAGATCGAGAAACCTGTATCGACACCAGGCCGATACGAACCCATGTCTCGTTACGTCTATTTGATAATCGAGGACGAGCTCGTGCAAGTAAAGAAGGACTGCAAGTGGGAGAACAAAAAAGTAGTGATCCCTTTCTCCGAGAAGGATATATATACAAAGCGGGGTACTTAAGCGTGTATACCTACCCATTTACGCCGGGCCCCGCAATCCCAGCTTAGGGTCCCATAGATCCAGTTATTCTTGATTTTTGCCAACGATACCAAGTAACGTTTGGCCAGATCTACCCTTCATTCTTGCGAATTGTTCATTTGATCAGGTTCTTTTCGAGTCAGGTTGAGTAGATGCCTTTCACCCTCGACCATTTGATCAGACTGTACAGTCCTCGACTTTATTGAGGTGACTTGATATAACTGCAACGTCGATCCTTGAAATATCTCTTCTCCAGTATCGATGAGGACAAAAATCGAGGGTCGATGAGCCGATTTTTCCGAATCAGGACCTCTGACCTGATTCCTGCTGACTAGAGGTCGTTCCCTGAGAATTGGAACATGAAACGTAAGTACATGTTTGTCGATGATTATTTTATACCCTACTTTCTCTTCTTTTTTCTCAACTTTATCTCTTTCTTGGTCTAACCCCTTTCCAATGGTGCAGCTACCGCTTGGTTTCCTGGTGCGTCCCGAACCTCGAAGGCTGGGTCCAAAAACTGACTTTCACTTCCTCGTATCCGGAGCGTTGCTGGCGAGATTTAACCAAAGGCCGATGGGAGGCTAAAAATCATAGTGAGTTCTCTTGTTTGTTTTCTTGTACTTCTTTAGTGGAATACTTACTTCATTTTTATGCAGGTCTTGGAGATGCCATTACTATGCGGCCGGCCCCGGCTGGGAAAGAAGAGATCCCGAAGCCTTCTAAAGAAAAGAAAAGAAAAAAGGGATCGCCTGCAAATTCCTCGAAGCCCAAGAAATGTGCGACTCAAAAGTCCAAGGCCAACACGGTGGCCTTATCTCCAGAAACGACCAACGCCTTCGGGATCAAGAGGAAAAAGAAGATGACGACTGCCTATTGGAAGCTCGTAAAAAAGGAAACACTGGTGCTTTGAAGTCTGTCGAACCGGTGGTGGCTGATGTGGTTCACTCTAGAGCCGAAGAGATCTCTAAAGGGAGTTCAAGCAAAGTCCCCGAGTCATTAGGCAGCAAAAAGGCACCTCGTCTAGGAGACCATTTGGAGGGCGAGGGGCCCGATCCTGAGCCTCTTTCAAATAGAAGTGAATTCCCTGAGTGGATCACTTGGGGTAATCAATGTGGATGACTCACCGTCTGGTCCCGAGTTCTCCGAGGGGAAAATTCGAGATGCTCAGAACATGAGATCTTCTGAAATGGGGGCGGGCCATGAAGGGCATGACATCTTTCGAGAATGCCTCACAGGGATTAAAGATGGCCCCAACCCAGATGCTTCTTTCATATTTAATGAGGCTCGTCGACTCTTCAAACAATTGAGTTTTCTGTCCTTTAGAATTACGCATGTGCTTTGTTGTTTTGAGTCTAACTTTTCCCCTTTTTATGAAGGCTCTGGTGCTCCATAAAAGGGCATTTTCCAAGTCTCAAGGTGATCTTGCTCGATGTGAGGGTGATCTTAAGAAGATCTCAGAAGAGATAGACAATCTTAAAACCCTCTATGTCAAGAAAGATGAGGAAATCGGCGATCTTTGAGACGAATTGGTGAAGGCTTGTTAACAGCGAACCGAGCTTACCGAAGAGGTATTATTCCCTCTGAAGTTTTATTACGAATTTGCCCAATCAGTCTGCTAACACTTTTCCTTTGCAGTTTCAACAAAAGGGGGAGCTGGTGGACCAGCTTCGTGAAGAGCTCAAGATGATGGAGGCCGAGGCCTTGGGGTGGAAGCAAGGCATGGATATTCTTTCCTCCGAGAAATAAACTCTTCGGGATCAGCTGGCTTCACTTGAACATCACCTTCAAAGTGTGAAGGAGGAAATCCTGGCTCAAGGCTACGAAATTGAAGAGATTAAAACGGAGTCCGCTGCTGAGCTGGCCAAGGCCAAATCTGATGCTGAGACAATTATATCCTCGTATAAGACCAAAGTTAAGTTGTCAAGTGCACTTGACCATGCTAGGCGATAGTCCAGGAGGTAACCCTCGATGAGGTACATGCTCGCGGCTTCGATCTCTCAGCCGATATTGAAAGGGCCAAGATTTTAGAAGAAGAGGCAGTCGCTCTGCTTTCTGATGAGGATGATTCAGCCAGCAGCTCCGAGAGTGGAGGAGACAAAGATGAAGTCCCCGAGGGTGAGGCTCTCGAAGATGCAACTCCTGAAGATGCAACTGCCGAAGATGTGACCCCGAAGTAGATTTAGGTTTTCTTATTTTGTTTTCGTGCAAGTATCCCTTGTGTAAATATCTTTTGTAATCATCTTTTGGAAATACAAGAGGAACTTTTTATCTCATTTTTTACTTGTTATGGATTTCATTTTGTCTTTATTTATAGAATAATTCGATTGTATAATTTGAATGATTGATCCGAGAATTGGTTTAGACTCGGGATGCAATAAAACCCTAGGTCTTTATCGATAGATATAATAATGCTCGAGCTAAGTTTAAATCGATTCAATGTGTGCTCGGGATATCGTGATTCTTGAGTTCGAGTCGAGTGAGAACGGAATCTCGAACTATGCATTTTTGGCCCTTAAGCCTTTCGAAGTTGGACCTTAGGCTCTTATATATCGGCCATTAGGATCTTTTAAGTTGGCCCTTAGGCTTTTTAAGTTAGGAAAATTCGACCTCTAGGATGGCTATATATTTTTCCCTCTTTTCGGCTAAAAGACTTAGTGAAAATTTTAATCACCTTAGCATTTGTTTGTTGTACCCATTGGGTTTTTTTAGAGGTTCGATGAATCAGAACCTTATTAATAGTTTGTTTGTGTAAATATAATTGAATACCTCTTGAGGTTTCTTTCCAGAGGCTTATGTTATCGAAGCCTCTAGTTTATTCGACGGCTGAATTTATCGAATCCCTTTTGGTTTTGCCGAGGGTAGCATGATTTAACCAGTCTTTTCAAAGTTTTTGAAGGCCTTTAATTTATGGCAGAAGTCGGACGTCTCCAAGCCGCATTATTTAGTCCGTATTCTTTTATATGACCGTAGTCTTTAATATGTCCGTAGCCTTTTATATGAAAATAGCCTTTAATATGGTTGTAGCCTTTTGTATGACTGCAGTCTTTAATATGGCCATAGCCTTTAATTTGGCTGTAGCCTTTGGGTGTGTCTCTTAGGCTTGTTCCCCGATAACTTTTCGAACTTGTTCGAAAATTTAGTCCCCGATTATATTGGCCTAGGCCTTTATTTCGGGGGGATGCCTCTTTGAGGTCTTATGAGTTCGAGTTTTCGATGGCTCGGGCGAGTTGACTGTCGATGACCGTCCCCAAGTATTTCAGTATTATATTCGCGCTTTGGCCCTTGAGCCGTTTCCCATAGGATTATAAGTTTAGAGCTAGTATAATAGTAGATTTCTTTGAGGCACAAAGTGTTTTTGATATAAATAGGAAGCTTCTTCAAATAATTGATACATACGTACATGTTTCCATCGAGGCTCGATTATTCTATACGGAAACGGTTCATCTGACCGTTTGTCCCATTACACAGATTTCCTATCGAGGCCCACTCAGGCATGAAGAATTTTCCTCAAAAATATGACCTACGAGGGTAGTGTCCCCCATTATTCGAGGTCGATTGAAAAGAAGCCTTGGATACTGTTGAGTCCTCTTTAGGTAGCATATAATTGTTGCCTCGTTAAAAACCTCACCGGTAAAACCCATTTGGGACAAAATCCGATCTACGGGAAAAAGAGTGCAATGCATGCTTTAAAATGTAAGGCCTTTTTGCAAAAAGGGTGTCTTCGATAGGTTCGATTGAAAATCTGCAATGAGTTAGTTTTAAACTCGAATGGACAGGAAGAATAAAGCCATACCTTAGTAGTAGTATCGTTTGAGTAATGCTACGTTCCAATTATTTGGCAGTTTTTCACCTTCCATCGTGTTAAGTTTGTAAGATCCCTTGCCGACAACTCCGGGGACTCGGTATGGCCCTTTCCAATTTGGGCCTAGCTTCCCTTTATTTGGGTTCGAGTTTTGAGGTAACTTTCCGTAGAACTAAGTCCCAGATTCTGAAGTGTCGGAGGTTGGTCCTTGTATTGTAGTATCTCTCGATTCTTTGCTTTTGCGCGGACATTCGAACAAGGGCTGCTTCTCGTTTATCATCTAGAAACTCGAGGCTAGTGTTCATGGCCTCGTGATTTGTTTCCTCCGATGTGTATCGAAACCTGGCATTGGGTTCTCTGACTTCAACATGGATGAGGGCCTCCGAGCCATACACTAAAGAGAGCGGGGTAGCACCCGTGCTGGACTTCGACGTTGTTCGATATGCCCAAAAGACCTCGGGTAGAACTTCTCTCCATTTCCCTTTTTCATCGTCCAACCTTTTCTTTAGGTTTTGAATGATAGTTTTGTTTCTCGACTCGGCCTGCCCATTTCCGATTGGGTGATACGGTGTCGATAATATCATCTTTATTTTATGTGCTTTCAGGAACTCCGTCACCTTGCTGGCGATGAATTGCTTTCCATTGTCACACACAATCTCGGCAGGTATCCCGAATCGGCATATGATGTGGTCCCAGATGAAGTCAATAACTTCTTTTTCTCGGAGCTTTCCGAAGGCCTGTGCTTCCACCAACTTAGAAAAATATCGGTCATAAATAAAATAAACTTAGCTTTACCTGGGCCGTTGGCAGAGGGCCGACTATATCCATTCCCCATTTCATGAAAGGATATAGGGATAAGACCGAATGGATTTGTTCTCTGGGCTTATGGATCATCGGTGCAAACCATTGGCACTTAGCACATTTTTTGACAAATTCATTTGTATCTTTTTCCATGCTATCCCAGTAGTAACCTTCTTTGATGATTTTGCGAACCAAAGACTCGGCGCCCGGAGTGATTCCTAAAAGTGCCTTCGTGGATCTCTCGAAGAACATAATCGGTGTCCCCCGACCCCAAACATACTGCCAGTGGCCCATTGAACATTCTTCTATATAATGTTCCATCTTTATCTAATGCAAACCTAGCAGCTTTGGTTCGTAAGGCCCTCAATTCTTTATGGTCCAATGAGAGTTTTCCATTCTTCAGATATAAGATATACTTATTCCTCCAATCCCACATTAAACTTGTTAAATTTATCTCAGCATGACCCTCTTCAACCACAGACTTCGATAATTGGAAGACAGTCTGTGAGACGATGTCATTTTCTTCGATCGAGGATCCCACGTTAGCAAGTGCATCGGCCTCGCTATTTTTTCTCTCAAGGCACATGATTCAGAGTCGCTTCATGAAACGGTGCAAAGTTACTTGTAGCTTATCTAATTACCGATGCATTCTATCCTCTCGAACCTCGAAACTTCTATTTACTTGGTTTACCACCAATAGATAATCGCGCTCGGCCTCGATGACCTCTGCTCCCAAACTTTTAGCTAGCTCGAGACCTGCAATCATGGCCTCATACTCGGCCTCATTGTTAGTCAGTCTAGAAGTTTTAATAGATTTTCTAACGGTATCACCTGTGGGTGTCTTTAAGACAATGCCAAGACCGGACCCATTCACATTCAAGGCACTACTTGTGAAAAGGTTCCATACCCCCGATGTTGTACTTGAATTTAACAGGAGTTATTTCTCCACTTCGGGTATGAGGGCCAGCGTAAAATCAGCCACAAAGTCAGCTAGGATCTAAGACTTGATGGTTGCTCGAGGTTGATATTCGATATCATAATGCTAAGTTCGATGGCCCATTTGGCCAATCGGCCCGATAGCTCGGGCTTATGCAACAATTAAAAGAGGGCAAGTGGTTAATACACATATAGGATGACATTGAAAGTATGGCTTTAGATTTTGAGATGCGCTTATTCATGCAAGTGCTAATTTTTCTAAGTGATGGTACCCTGTTTCAGCATCTCCTAGAGTTCGGCTCACGTAATAAACATGAAATTGTGTACCTTGCTCTTCTTAAACTAGTACCCCACTTACCACTATCTCAGACACCTCCAAATATAGGTAAAATTTTTTGTTTACCTTTGGGGTATGAAGCAAAGCCGGGCTTGATAGGTAACGCTTTAGTTCCTCCAGGGCTCGTTGGCATTCCGGGGTCCATGCAAAATCTTTTTTCTTTTTGAGCAAGGAAAAGAAACGTGACTTCGATCTGATGACTTTGAAATGAACCGACCCGAAGTAGTTATTCGCCCCATTAGCCTTTGTAAGGCTTTCATGCTATCCATGACCTTGACATCCTTGATGTCCTTGATTTTATCGGGGTTCATATCGATACCCCGATTTGACACCATGAAGCTGCGGAATTTACCCGAAACGACTCCGAAGGCATACTTCTCTGGGTTAAGCTTCATGTTGTATTTCCTCAAGATTTCGAATGTTTCCTGCAAATGAGCTAAATAGTCCTCTACACGTAGGGACTTAACCAACATTTCAATATAGATTTCCATTGTTTTACCTATCTGTTCTTCGAGCATTTAGTTAACTAAGAGTTGGTATGTAGCTCCTACATTTTTAAGCCCAAAGGGCATGACGTTTTAACAATAAGTCCCAAATTTAGTAATAATGAAGTCTTTTCCTGGTCCTCCGGGTTCATATGTATTTGATTGTACCTGGAGTAGTCATCAAGAAAAGTTAGGGTCTCGTGGCCAGCCGTGGCATCAATCATTCGATCGATGTTTGGCAATGGGAAAGAATCTTTCGGACATGCTTTGTTCAAGTCTTTATAGTCTACACACATTCTAAGCTTATTTCCTTTTTTAGGAACTACAACTACGTTGGCTAACCACTCGGGGTACTTTGCGTCCCTAATGGATCTTATTTTAAGAAGTTTGGTTACCTCGTCTTTTATGAAGGATGTTTTTCCTCGGACTGAGGCCTCCTCTTTTGCTTTACTAGTTTGAACCTGGGATCGGTGCTCAGTCGATGCGTGGTGATTTTCAGTGGAATCCTTGTCATAGCTAAATGGGACCAAGCAAAGCAATCAATATTATCAATAAGAAATTGAATGAGTTTTTTCCTGAGTTCGGGGGTCAATCTTGATCCCAGGTATACCTTTCTCTCTGAAAAGTATTCAATAAGTGTGACCTGTCCAGGTCCTCGACAGTTGACTTGGTTGCATCGGGCTCTTCGGGAACAACGAAGGTTCGAGGAGTAAGGAGATCCTCTTCTTCGTCTTCGATTAGCTGTTGTTCTAACTCCATCGAGGCCAGGGCTGTGATTGTTATTTAGCAGCCTGCTTACCTTTAGTCCTCGATTTCTACGAGTTCAAGGGCTATGATATTGGTACCATTTCCTCGATTGCAAATATCTCTTTTGAAGTATGTTGCTCTTCGTAGATTGTTTTCACTCCTTCCTCTGTTGGGAATTTTATCATCTGGTGAAGAGTTGAAGGCACCACCCTCTTGTTGTGTATCCATGGTCTCTCGAGGAGTGCGCTATATCTCATATAACCTTCGCTGACATGAAATTTGGTGTCCTGTATGGTCCCGGCTACGTTTACCGGCAAGATGATTTCTCCTTTGTTGTTCCGCTTGCCATGTTGAAGCCATTTAGGACCCGGGATGCAGCTACAATTTGATCTTGTAGGCCGAGTTGTTCCACGACCCTCGATCTGATTATGCTTGCTGAGTTACCTGGATCCACTAAAACATGTTTAACTTGAGTTTTATTCAAAAGGATAGATATTAACAGGGCATCCTTGTGAGGCTAAGATATGCCTTCTGCTTCCTTGTCACAGAATGATAAGACGTCCTCGGGCACATAGCTCCGAGTCCGCTTTTCTCTTGTGATTGGTGCGCTTGAATACGGGCAGTTGAGGGAGATCAACTCTGCCAATGATCATGTGGATTACATGTTGCGGTTCTTCTTGCTCATTTTTCCTTGCCTCCCTCTCCCAGAAGTGGTTTTTGGCTCGATCGGTTAGGAATTTTCGAAGGTGACCCTTGTTGAATAACCAAGTCGCTTCTTTCCTAAGCTGCCTGCAATCTTCCGTTCTATGACCATGCGTGACATGATACTTACACATCAAATTCGGGTTCCTTTGAGAGGGATCGATCTGCATAGGCCTGGTCCACTTGGTGTCTTTGATTCTTCCAATGGCTGACACAATCTCTAATGTATCTACGCTGAAGTTGTAGTCCAATAATTAAGGTGCCTCTATGGTTCGGTATGCTTATCGAATCCGCTTTTACTCATGAGTCCTCGATAACTTTGACCACAATCATTTCTCTGATCGTTCTGAGGAGTGTTCCGACTTGAACCGTTGTCTCTTCGATCGATATATGGTTGATATCAGTCCCTGTTTGATCTCGATTCCCTGTTCATATCCCGCGGGGGCTTAGCCGCAAACCTGTTAGGATGAACCGAACCTGGGGGGGCTCCTAACTGATCGTCTTCAACCCTGATTTTTGACTAGTACGGTTGTGCACATCTCACCACGTCACAGCTGGATACTCGATCAAGTTCTGCTTTAGTTGTCAAGAAGCGATCGAGCTCCGCTCGTTCAAACCTGCATAAAGGCATGTGCTGCCTAGTCATCGGAGACAAGTGGTAATTTGATTCTTTCCATCTGAAACCTGGACACAAACTCCCTTAACATCTCATCGTTCCTTTGTTTTATTTTAAAGACATCCGATTTTCTCGTGGACACCTTCATGGCTATGCTTTTACGAAGGCATCCGCTAACATAGCAAACTATTCAATAGAGTTAGGAGCTACATTGTGATACCAAATTATAGCTCATTTCGATAATGTTTCTCCAAACATTTTTAACAAGACTGATTCAATCTCAGTGTTATTCAAATCATTTCTTTGATCCCCCCAAGTGTATTAAGTAATATGCTCGATAGGGTCGGTTGTCCCATTATATTTGGGTCTATCGAGCATGCGAAACTTTTTAGGAATAGGCATCGAAGCCGCACTTTGGGGGAATGGTTTTTGTACGAACTTTTTGGCATCTAATCATTTCAAAACTGGATGTGCACCCGATATCTAGTCTACGAGAGTTATAAGTCTCCACCTTCTTATTGTTATCTTTAATTTTCTTTTCTCCAGACTCGATCCTCTTAGTGAGCTCTTCGAGCATTCTCATAATGGTGGGGTCAGTCCTCGAGCTGCTTTTATTTGACCTTTCTGGCGTAGGCTCAGCATGTCGATTGTTTTCATGTTCAACTACACTCGGAGTCTTATTTTGACTTTGAAGTTGAGCGATGGTGATTTTCTGAGCCTGCAGCATCTCGAATATCACTTGGAGGCTGACTCCCCCATCTCTTGTTCCTGGTGTTCCTTGATCCCCTGGTCGGGCTTCCCTGTGTACACTCCCTTTTGGGTCTGTGCCTAAGTTGGTGTTTAGAGCAATATGAGAACCAAAATCAAATGGTTCCATGTTTGGAACTTCTCCAGGGTTTACCGGTGGTACACCGACCCCTAAATTGTTGTTTTCACCAAGACCTTCGTTATCATGAACATGTGAATTTTGTGAGTTAGACATGTTTCAGCCTGGGAATCAAAAATTCTTGATAAGAAAAAGTGTAAAAATAACGTGTGTAATAAGAATCAGTAAATAAACAATCACTATCATCTTTAGCCCCACAGTGGGCGCCAAACTGTTTACCTAAAAAATACGAGTAACAATTAAATTTGATTTTGTGATTTTAAAGATATGTGATTTAGTTTAATATCAATTAATAATCAAGAAATATGAAGTAGAATGAAAGATATAAATGAATCAAACCAATATTACTTAGCAGTAGTGACCTCGAGATGGGTCAAAAGCAATAAAGTAAGAAAAGTAAAGGAAGAGCAGTAGAGCTAAAGGACAATGCTGAAGAACAGTAGGCAAAAAGTAGAGAGTATATTCTTTTCTCAGTGATTAGATGATGTTACAAATGATTTGGGTCCCCTTTATATAATAGGGGAATCCTATATAAGGAATATTTTTATTTATAGTTGCGAATATTCTTGATACAGTTGCCTAACCGCCTAGTACAGAATCGTACAATCCTATTTCGGGATTTGCGCCACGATTTTAGGGATATGGCAGGAATCTAGATTATACTATTACAAATCCATAACGGTACTATTTCGAGATTGAGCATACTCGCCCCTGGTCCTTCTCGTACTCCTATTTCCGATTATCGTATTTTGTTTTTGGGCTCGAGTGTCGACGCACCCTTTTTCCTCGCGGAATTGGGTTCACGACATTCGGGAAGACAACTATTATCCTCCCTGAAGTTTTTTTACGAATTTGCCCAATCAGTCTGCTAACATTTTTCCTTTGCAGTTTCAACAAAAGGGGGAGCTGGTGGACCAGCTTCGTGAAAAGCTCAAGATGATGGAGGCCGAGACCCTGGGGTGGAAACAATGCATGGATATTCTTGCCTCCGAGAAATAAACTCTTCGGGATCAGCTGGCTTCACTCGAACATAACCTTCAAAGTGTGAAGGAGGAAATCCTGGCTCAAGGCTACGGAATTGAAGAAATTAAAACTGAGTCCGCTGCTGAGCTGGCCAAGGCCAAATCTGATGCTGAGACAATTATATCCTCGTATAAAGCCGAAGTTAAGTTGTCAAGTGCAATTGACCATGCTAGGAGATAGTCCAGGAGGGTAAACCTCGAGGAGGTACATGCTCGCGGCTTCGATCTCTCTGCCGATATTGAAAGGGCCAAGATTTTAGAAGAAGAGGCAGTCGCTCTTCTTTCTGATGAGGATGATTCAGCCAGCAGCTCCGAGAGTGGAGGAGACAAAGATGAAGTCCCCGAGGGTGAGGCTCTCGAAGATGCGACTCCTGAAGATGCAGTTGCCGAAGATGTGACCCCGAAGTAGATTTAGGTTTTCTTATTTTGTTTTCGTGCAAGTATCCCTTGTGTAAATAACTTTTGTAATCATCTTTTGGAAATACAAGAGGAACCTTTTATCTCATTTTTTACTTGTGCTGGATTTCATTTTGTCTTTATTTATACAATACTTCGATTGTATAATTTGAATGATTGATCTGAGAATTGGTTTGGACTCGGGACGCAATAAACCCTTAGGTCTTTATCGATAGATATAATAATGCTCGAGCTAAGTTTAAATCGATTCGATGTGTGCTCGGGATATCGTAATTCTTGAGTTCGAGTCAAGTGAGAACGGAATCTCGAACCATGCAATTTTGGCCCTTAAGCCTTTCGAAGTTGGACCTTAGGCTCTTATATATCGGCCATTAGGCTCTTTTAAGTTGGCCCTTAGGCTCTTTAAGTTAGGCCAATTAGACCTCTAGGATGGCTATATATTTTTCCCTCTTTTCGGCTAAAAGACTTAGTGAAAATTTTAATAACCTTAGCATTTGTTTGTCGTAACCATTGGGTTTTTTGGAGGTTCGATGAATCAGAACCTTATTAATAGTTTGTTTGTGTAAATATAATCGAACACCTCTTGAGGTTTTTTTCCAGAGGCTTATGTTATCGAAGCCTCTAGTTTATTCGAGGGCTCAATTTATCGAAGCCCTTTTGCTTTTGCCGGGGGTAGCGTGATTTAACCAGTTTTTTCAAAGATTTTGAAGGCCTTTAATTTATGGCGGAAGTCGTACGCCTCCAAGCCGCATTATTTCATCTGTATCCTTTTATATGACCGTAGTCTTTAATATGTTTGTAGCCTTTTATATGACAATAGCCTTTAATATAGTCGTAGCCTTTTGTATGACTGCAGTCTTTTATATGGCCATAGCCTTTAATTTGGCTGTAGCCTGCCTTGGGTGTGTCTCTTAGGCTTTTTCCCCGATAACTTTTCGAACTTGTTCGAAAATTTAGTCCCCGATTATATTGGCCTAGGCCTTTATTTCGGGGGGATGCCTCTTTGAGGTCTTATGAGTTTGAGTTTTCGTTGGCTCGAGCGAGTTGACTGTCGATGACCATCCCCAAGTATTTCAATATTATATTCGCGCTTTGGCCCTTGAGCCGTTTCCCATAGGATTATAAGTGTAGAGCTCGTATAATAGTAGCTTTCTTTGAGGCACAAAGTGTTTTTGATATAAATAGGAAGCTTCTTCAAATAATTGATACATGCGTACATGTTTCCATCGAGGCTCAATTATTCTATACGGACACGGTTCATCTGACCGTTTGTCCCATTACAAAGATTTCCTATCGAGGCCCACTCAGGCATGAAGAATTTTCCTCGAAAATATGACCTCCGAGAGTGATGTCCCCCAATATTCGAGGTCGATTGAAAAGAAGCCTTGGATACTGTTGAGTCCTCTTTAGGTAGCATATAATTGTTGCCTCGTTAAAAACCTCACCGGTAAAACCCATTTGGGACAAAATCAGATCTAAGGGAAAAAGAGTGCAATGCATGCTTTAAAATGTAAGGCCTTTTTGCAAAAAGAGTGTCTTTGATAGCTTCGATTGAAAATTTGCAATGAGTTAGTTTTAAACTCGAATGGACAGGAAGAATAAAGCCATACCTTAGCAGTAGTATCGTTTGAGTAATGCTACATTCAAATTATTTAGCTGTTGTTCACCTTCCATCGTGTTAAGTTTGTAAGATCCCTTGCCGACAACTCCGGGGACTCGGTATGGCCCTTTCCAATTTGGGCCAAGCTTCCCTTTATTTGGGTTCGAGTATTGAGGGTAACTTTCTGTAGAACTAAGTCCCAGATTCCGAAGTGTCAGAGGTTGGTCCTTGTATTGTAGTATCTCTCGATTCTTTGCTTTTGCGCGGACATTCAAACAAGGGCTGTTTCTCGTTTCTCATCTAGAAAATCGAGGCTAGTGTTCATGGCCTCGTGATTTGATTCCTCCGATGTGTATCGAAACCTGGCGTTGGGTTCTCCGACTTCGACATGGATGAGGGCCTCCGAGCCATACAATAAAGAGAGCGGGGTAGCGCCCGTGCTGGACTTCGACGTTGTTCGATATGCCCAAAGGACCTCGGGTAGAACTTCTCTCCATTTCCCTTTTTCATCGTCCAACCTTTTCTTTAGGTTTTGAATGATAAGTTTGTTTCTCGACTAGCCTACCCATTTCTGATTGGGTGACACGGTGTCGATAATATCATATTTATTTTATGTGCTTTGAGGAACTTCGTTACCTTGATATCGATGAATTGCTTTCCATTGTCACACACAATATCGGCAGGTATCCCGAATCGGCATATGATGTGGTCCCAGATGAAGTCAATAACTTCTTTTTCTCGGAGCTTTCCGAAAGCCTATGCTTCCACCAACTTAGAAAAATATCGGTCATAAATAAAATAAACTTAGCTTTACCTGGGCCGTTGGCAGAGGGCCGACTATATCCATTCCCCATTTCATGAAAGGCTATGGGGATAAGAGCGAATGGATTTGTTCTCCGGGCTTATGGATCATCGGTGCAAACCATTGGCACTTATCACATTTTCTGACAAATTAATTTGTATCTTTTTCCATGCTATCCCAGTAGTAACCTTCTTTGATGATTTTGCGAACCAAAGACTCGGCGCCCGGAGTGATTCCCAAAAGTGCCTTCGTGGATCTCTCGAAGAACATAATTGGTGTCCCCTGACCCCAAACATACTGCCAGTGGCCCATCGAACATTCTTCTGTATTATGTTCCATCTTTATCTAATGCAAACCTAGCAGCTTTGGTTCGTAAGGCCCTCAATTCTTTATGGTCCAATGGGAGTTTTCCATTCTTCAAATAGTAGATATACTTATTCCTCCAATCCCACGTTAAACTTGTTAAATTATCTCAGCATGACCCTCTTCAACCACAGACTTCGATAATTGGAAGACAGTCCGCGAGACGATGTCATTTTCTTCGATCGAGGATCCCACATTAGCAAGTGCATCGGCCTCGCTATTTTTTCTCTCAAGGCACATGATTTAGAGTCGCTTCATGAAATGGTGCAAAGTTACTTGTAGCTTATCCAAGTACCGATGCATTCTATCCTCTCGAACCTCGAAACTTCTATTTACTTGGTTTACCACCAATAGATAATCGCACTCGACCTCGATGACCTCTGCTCCCAAACTTTTAGCTAGCTCAAGACCTGCAATCATAGCCTCATACTCGGCCTCATTGTTAGTCAGTCTAGAAGTTTTAATAGATTTTCTAATGGTATCACATGTGGGTGTCTTTAAGACAATGCCAAGACCGGACCCCTTCACATTCAAGGCACTGCTTGTGAAAAGGTTCCACACCCCCGATGTTGTACCCGAACTTAGCAGGAGTTATTTCTCCACTTCGGGTATGAGGGCCAGCGTAAAATCGGTCACGAAGTCAGCTAGGATCTAAGACTTGATGGTTGTTCGAGGTTGATATTCGATATCATAACCGCTAAGTTCGATGGCCCATTTGGCCAATCGGTCTGATAGCTCAGGCTTATGCAACATTTCAAAGAGGGTAAGTGGTTAATACACATATAGGATGACATTGAAAGTATGGCTTTAGATTTTGAGATGCGCTTATTCATGCAATTGCTAATTTTTCTAAGTGGGGGTACCTTGTTTCAGCATCTCCTAGAGTTCGGCTCACGTAATAAACATGAAATTGTGTACCTTGCTCTTCTTAAACTAGTACCCCACTTACCGCTATCTCAGACACCTCCAAATATAGGCAAAACTTTTTGTTTACTTTTGGGGTATGAAGCAAAGGCGGGCTTGATAGGTATCGCTTTAGTTCCTCCAGGGCTCGTTGGCATTCCGGGGTCCATGAAAAATCCTTTTTCTTTTTAAGCAAGGAAAAGAAACATGATTTTGATCTGATGACCTTGAAATAAACCGACCCAAAGCAGCTATTCGCCCCGTTAGCCTTTGCAAGGCTTTCATGCTATCCACGACCTTGACATCCTTGATGGCCTTGATTTTATCGGGGTTAATCTTGATACCCCGATTTGACACCATGAAGCCGAGGAATTTACCTGAAATGACTCCGAAGGCACATTTCTCTGGGTTAAGCTTCATGTTGTATTTCCTCAAGATTTCGAATGTTTCCTGCAAATGAGCTAAATAGTCCTCTACGCGCAGGGACTTAACCAACATTTCAATATAGATTTCCATTGTTTTACCTATCTGTTCTTTGAGCATTTTGTTAACTAAGCGTTGGTATGTAGCTCCTACATTATTAAGCCCAAAGGGCATGACGTTGTAACAATAAGTTCCAAATTTAGTAATAAATGAAGTCTTTTCCTGGTCCTCCAGGTTCATATGTATTTGATTGTACCTGGAGTAGGCATCGAGAAAAGTTAGGGTCTCGTAGCCAGCCGTGGCATCAATCATTCGATCGATGTTTGGCAATGGGAAAGAATCTTTCGGACATGCTTTGTTCAAGTCCTTAATGTCTACACACATTCTAAGCTTATTTCCTTTTTAAGGAACTACAACTACGTTGGCTAACCACTCGGGGTACTTTGCGTCATGAATGGATCCTATTTTAAGAAGTTTGGTTACCTCGTCTTTTATGAAGGCATGTTTTACCTCGGACTGAGGCCTCCTCTTTTGCTTTACTAGTTTGAACCTGGGATCGGTGCTCAGTCGATGCGTGGTATTTTCAGTGGAATCCTTGTCATAGCTAAATGGGACCAAGCAAAGCAATCAATATTATCAATAAGAAATTGAATGAGTTTTTTCCTGAGTTCGGGGGTCAATCCTGATCCCAGGTATACCTTTCTCTCTGGCAAGTATTCAATAAGTATGACCTGCTCCAGGTCCTCGACAGTTGACTTGGTTGCATCAGACTCTTCGGGAACGACGAAGGTTCGAGGAGTAAGGAGATCCTCTTCTTCGTCTTCGATTAGCTGTTGTTATGACTCCATCGAGGCCAGGGCTGTGATTGTTATTTAGCAGCCTGCTTACCTTTAGTCCTCGATTTCTCCGAGTTCAAGGGCTATGATATTGGTACCACTTCCTCGATTGCAAATATCTCTTTCGAAGCATGTTGCTCTTCGTAGACTGTTTTCACTCCTTCCTCTGTTGGGAATTTCATCATCTGGTGAAGAGCTGAAGGCACCACCCTCTTGTTGTGTATCCATGGTCTCTCGAGGAGTGCGTTATATCTCATATAAACTTCGCTAACATGAAATTTGGTGTCCTGTATGGTCCCGACTATGTTTACTGGCAAGATGATTTCTCCTTTGTTGTTCCGCTTGCCATGTTGAAGCCATTTAGTACTCGGGATGCAGGTACAATTTGATCTTGTAGGCCGAGTTGTTCCACGACCCTCGATCTGATTATGTTTGTTGAGCTACCTGGATCCACTAAAACACGTTTAACTTGAGTTTTATTCAAAAGGATAGATATTAACAGGGCATCCTTGTGAGGCTAAGATATGCCTTCTGCTTCCTCGTCACAGAATGATAAGACGTCCTCGGGCACATAGCTCCGAGTCCGCTTTTCTCTTGTGATTGATACTTTGGTGCGCTTGAATACGGGCAGTTGAGGGAGATCGACTCTGCCAATGATCATGTGGATTACATGTTGCGGTTCTTCTTGCTCATTTTTCCTTGCATCCCTTTCCCAGAAGTGGTTTTAGGCTCGATCGCTTAGGAATTTTCGAAGGTGACCCCTGTTGAATAACCAAGCCATTTCTTTCCTAAGCTGCCTGCAATCTTCCGTTCTATGACCATGCGTGACATGATACTTACACATCAAATTCGGGTTCCTTTGAGAGGGATCGATCTGTATAGGCCTGGTCCACTTGGTGTCTTTGATTCTTCCAATGGCTGACACAATCTCTAATGTATCTACGCTGAAGTTGTAGTCCGATAATTAAGGTGCCTCTATGGTTCGTTATGCTTATCGCATCCGCTTTTACTCGTGAGTCCTCGAGAACTTTGACCGCAATCATTTCTCTGATCGTTCCGAGGAGTGTTCCGACTTGAACCGTTGTCTCTTCGATCGATATACGGTTGATATCAGTCCCTGTTTGATCTCGATTCCCTATTCGTATCCCACGGGGGCTTAGCCGCAAACCTGCTAGGATGAACCGAACCCGGGGGGGGGGGGGCTCCTAACTGATCGTCTTCAACCCTGATTTTTGACTAGTATGGTTGTGCACATCTCACCACGTCACAACTAGATACTCGATCAAGTTCTGCTTTAGTTGTCAAGAAGCGATCGAGCTCTGTTCGTTCAAACCTTGCATAAAGGCATGTGCTGCTTAGTCATCGGAGACAAGTGGTAATTTGATTCTTTCCATCTGAAACCTAGACACTAACTCCCTTAACATCTCGTCGTTCCTTTATTTTATTTTGAATACATCCGATTTTCTCGTGGACACCTTCATGGCTATGCTTTTACGAAGGCATCCGCTAACATAGCAAACTATTCAATAGAGTTAGGAGCTACATTATGATACCAAATTATAGCTCATTTCGATAATGTTTCTCCAAACATTTTTAACAAGATTGATTCAATCTCGACGTTATTGAAATCATTTCCTTTGATCCCCCCAAGTGTATTAAGTAATATGCTCGATAGGGTTGATGTCCTATTATATTTGGGTCTATCGAGCATGCGAAACTTTTTATGAATAGGCATCGGAGCCACACTTTGGGGAAATAGTTTTTGTACGAACTTTTTGGCGTCTAATCATTTCAAAATTGGAGGTGCACCCGATATCTGTTCTACGAGAGTTATAAGTCTCCGCCTTCTTATCGTTATCTTTAATTTTCTTTTCTCCGGACTCGATCCTCTTAATGAGCTCTTCGAGCATTCTCATAATGGTGGGGTCAGTCCCCGAGCTGCTTTTATTTGACCTTTCTGGCGTAGGCTCAGCATGTCGATTGTTTTCATGTTCAACTATACTTGGAGTCTTATTTTGACTTTGAAGTTGAGCGATGGTGATTTGCTGAGCCTGCAGCATCTCGAACATCACTTGGAGGCTGACTCCCCCATCTCTTGTTCCTGGTGTTCCTTGATCCCCTAGTCGGGCTTCCCTGCGTACACTCCCTTTTGGGTCTGTGCCTAAGTTGGTGTTTAGAGCAATATGAGAACCAACATCAACTGGTTCCATGTTTGGCACTTCTCCAGGGTTTACCGATGGTACACCGACCCCTATATTGTTGTTTTCACCAAGACCTTCGTTATCATGAACAGGTGAATTTTGTGAGTTAGACGTGTTTCAGCTTGGGAATAAAAAATTCTTGATAAGAAAAAGTGTAAAAATAACGCGTGTAATAAGAATCAGTAAATAAACAATCACTATCATCTTTAGCCCCACAGTGGGCGCCAAACTGTTTACCTCAAAAATACGAGTAACAATTAAATTTGATTTTGTAGTTTTAAAGATATGTGATTTAGTTTAATACCAATTAATAATCAAGAAATATAAAGTAGAATGAAAGAGATAAATGAATCAAACCAATATTACTTAGCAGTAGTGACCTCGAGATGGTGACCTCGAGATGGGTCACAAGCAATAAAGTAAGAAAAGTAAAGCAAGAGCAGTAGAGCTAAAGGACAATGCTGATGAACAGTAGGCAAAAAGTAGAGAGTATATTCTTTTCTCAGTGATTAGATGATGTTACAAATGATTTGGGTCCCCTTTATATAATAGGGGAATCCTATATAAGGAATATTTTTATTTACAGTAGGGAATATTCTTGATACAATTGCCTAACCGCCTAGTACAGAATCGTACAATCCTATTCCGGGATTTGTGCCACGATTTTGGGGATATGGCAGGAATCTAGCTCATACTATTACAAATCCATAACGGTACTATTTCGAGATCAAGCATACTCGCCCCTGGTGCTCCTCGTACTCCTATTTTTGATTATCGTATTTTGTTTTTGGGCTCGAGTGTCGACGCTCCCTTTTTCCTCGCAGAATCGGGTTCACGACATTCGGGAAGACAACTCTTATCCCGTTTGGGAATTGGGTTTTTGGAGTTTGGAGAGTCGCCACCTAATGATTATAGTGCATTAGGACACTTTTAGCAGAATTAAAGATGCAGACCAGAAGTTTGGGTAAGGGCTTGAAATTATCTCGAGGGGAAGGTGTTAGGCACCCCTCAAGATCCACTAGTGTGGTTTCCGGCCATGCTATAATTGTGACTTTAAGTGCAAATGCGAATAAACTAACAATTATAACAGGAAGCACAAAAAGGTTAAAAGAAGTGCTGAAATTCAGAAATGGAGCAGTTTAGTTGTAAAAGAAATGTGCAAGTAGAGGGAAGAAGTCAAGCAATGAGTGCAAGCAAACCAAAAATCGTGTGAGAAACAGTAGTTGAAAGTGCAGCAGCTTTTAAAGTTCTAAAAAAATTGTTAAACTAATAAAAGGAGAGTGGAGTCCTAGGTTTATACATTACATGGAACATTCGCGCAACACTGGTACCCAATTGTACACATAGTGTTATCGTGTAATCATCATCTCCATATCTACCCTTCCCACCCCGTTAAGGTATTAAAGCGCGGAACAGTATCGTTTACTTATCGCATGCTACTACCGGTCACAATCCTATCAGTCCCGGGGTATTAGGACTTCTAATCCTAAAAGGAAAGAAAGGGATGGAAGCCTTTGTGGAGTTTAATGGATAAAATTCTAGCTCGACATTCAAAACAAGTATCAAATAAAGGGAAGAATAAACAAGCTAATAAGGCTCAAATAAGCACCAGAAATCAAATAATCATATAGTTTAGCATGCCTTGACAAATACGGATTTGGTCTTAGATTAAAATTAAGCAGTGAGCGGACTGGTTCAACACATATATTTGGACAAAAAATTTGCATTAGGCAACTTGGATACAGTTGTCAGAGATTAAGGCACTGAATTAGTCGCGAGTTAATTTAAGAAAGTACTGATTTTAGAAGGTGATCAAGCAGAAGAGTCTTGAAGAAAAATGGTATGCTGCAGACGTTTAGAAACTAGTTTAAAAGGGAAAACAAACTGCCTAATTGTGGTTAAACACAAAAAAAGAAAAGTTTTGAAAATTCCAGAAGGGACAGAGTTATCTAAAGAAAAGAGTGAGTTGCGGAACTGATTTAAAACGACGAGTTCAAAAGACAGGAATTGAGTTGGAAAACACGTTTAGGCCGAATATTAGAAAGAAGGAGTTTCAGAAAAGATATGCCAGTTAAAGAAATAGATTTTAGGGAAAAGTATACACTGATTTGAAACAAGTTTTATTAGAGACTACGTTTTGGAAAACATGTACTGACTTAGGTGCATAAGAAACGGCTAATCAATTGCTACTGCTGTTAAACAGGCTAAGTGAGTTTCATTCAAAAGAAGCTCCTATGAACATGATATCTACAAGTTATTGATTACCGAACTTGTTAATAAACTTGTGGACGGATGCTTGTTTATTAAACCTAAAAGTTTGCCTAATGTCATGCGTATGCACATCCTATAGGCATTACACCTATAAATTTGCAGAAAATTAACTCTTATAGGCAGGATTTCTATATGCATAATTGCAGAAAATGAGTGTTAAGTCCTATAGACATGCTTTCTATGTGATTAAAACGGTCCTATAGGCAGGATCTCTAGATGGTTAAATAATAAAGTCCTAAGATCATGATTTCTACCCTTTTAATGCAAGAAAGTAAAGACCCTTCCAACGTCGCTTTACTATACTCCCCGAGTTTATACAAGTTATTACAGAATGTAGAAAAATACATCAGAGGCTAACAGCTATATCCGAGCAGCCTAATTCAACATTAATGTCTAATAATATGCAATTGAGCCACTTCCGGGATCCAGATTTCCAAATCATTCTCTTTATCCAGGGTGTTTCAAAGTTCCAAGGAATCTCAGGGATTCCCGGCATTGCTTACACTCAAGATATCATTAGAATAGAAACAGTGCAGTGTGGAAGAGCTAGCTCTCAGGCATCCAAGTTCAGAGGGAGCTCAGGGGGTCCCAAAGCATGGCTTGCAAGAGAGGAGCGGAACTTAATAGCTAAGAGTAAGTGCAAAGTGAAAGGGGGATTGGGGAGCCATGATAGATGGTGGTCATACCTAGCCACAAAGTAGGCTGGCACACCCTTGATCACTTGCTTGGTCAAACACATTAAGAGCAGACCCTTGAAGGTCAGACCAGGGTTTGGACGGTGATTAGGACACTGCCAGACCCAAGTCTAAAGCTCAAAAACACATAAAGGGGGAAAGGGAATGGGAACTAATTGAGTTTGGGATTCAAAGAATCCAATCCAGAATCATGGACAACAATATTAGAGTGTTGTCATGCCCTGAACCATAACTCACATATAAAGGGGTATGAGGGTTTGGGATTCATAAAGTATCAAATTCATGACAAGCAACTGACAGGATGCATACATAATTTAAATACTGAATTACAAAGGAAAGGGGGA
The DNA here is from genome assembly GCA_026770625.1 of Nicotiana glauca. Lineage (NCBI taxonomy): Eukaryota > Viridiplantae > Streptophyta > Magnoliopsida > Solanales > Solanaceae > Nicotiana > Nicotiana glauca. Next base: position 98,239 of record MU734498.1, read on the forward strand.
ACATGTTACAATATGCTAGAAACAAATGTCAACTAAAAGAATTGGACAGAAGTGGGCAGAAGTAAACACATTGTGGTGGAGACATGTAAACTAACTGAGACATACCAGTAGAGAAGCAAAAGAGTGCAGGAGAAAGTAGAGTAAACAAAGTCCACAACAGCACAAGTAAAAGAGAGAGAGTTTTTAAGTGAGAGTGACTTGTGAACTCAGATTGCGTTCTGTGTTCGTGTGTGTTCAAAGAGAAGGGAGGAGAGTATTTATAGTTTGAAATCAGGCAGGGAACAAGGTAAGAAAATAACCATGTATCAATTAGAATCAATCAGTAGCAGAAAATCCCTTTAATTGAGGAATTCAAATTTGAACGGTAAAGGGCAAGAGTTATTTAAGGAAGGAGATCAAGTAAGCATATTGTGCATAGCATACAAATAAGGGGTAAATACATAGGGGTTTTAATTAAGGAAAGAAAATTTTGAAATACACGGTCAAGTAAATAAGGCAAGGACAAAGTAAATCAATTGGTACGTAGTAAATCAGGGAATCGGGGATTCAAAATTGCCCCTGAACCAAGTCAGAAATAGGGGAATCGAAAGGTTAAAAAAAAGTTTTCAAATAAAACAAGGAAAGAATCAATCATGCTTACACAAGGAAGTCTGAAATTAGTCCCGAATCTATGGTTATTTTAGAGGGACATTCAGCGTGTATAAAGAGCGCACAAACATTAGGCATGCGAGGTTAAACCAATTTAGAGATGAGAACCAGACAAAACACATAGCAGATAACCTTAGAAGAAACATTCAGAAACCTCAAAAGAAACCAAGATTCCTGACATGCAAGTTCTAGAATGTCACAAAAGGTCACAGAGATATGCAGACATGCACAAACAGAAACAAGAGAAAACCACGAGCGTTAAGACAAAGGTAGGCAAGAACATGATCAGCGGAACTTTAGAAACAAAATTAAAGCATGAGCCTGAACACATATAGCAAAAAGTAAGTCAACAACCTAGGCTAGCATGTGAACACAGAATGTAAAAGAATCTCTGTAGAAATCCGGTAAGAAACAAGAGAACAGCCTCGAACATAATAGGAAATAAAACAACGAGCATAAACACACATAAAGGAGAGTAAAAGAATCAGAAAAAATTTAGGAGCCATTTTCAGAAAACCCTAAAATTGATTTGAACAGTTTTGAAAGAGGAAATTTAGGGAAAAACTCTAAAATATTACCAACAGCATAGATCTAGCACAGATCTAAAAGAATAAACGAAAAGGAACCTCGAATAGGCTAGGGCTTCTGAGAACCCTAAAGGACGAGAAAGGCTTGGAAGTTACGAGAACGGATCTGAGTTGATAAGGTCAAATCCAGGCTCAAGAGGCCAAGATACGCCGGAGCAAGGCCGGAAACGGCCAAAGAATCTCGAATCGACCAAGGTCTAGATGAAGACCCTTGAGGTCTAGCCTCGAATCTTCAGTGAGCAGGCGTGTGGGAGCAGTAGGTGGTAAGTAAAGGTCGTCCATGGTTAGATTAGCCATGGATTCCGGTGATTTGAGATCGAAGAAAGGGTAGGCGGCTATTAGGGTTTCAGGTGGGTGAGACCGTTTGAGAGAGACGAGGGATTAGAGGCGGCGGTCTTTGAGAGAATGGGGAAGGTTTGGGGGGTCGTTTAGAATTAAAAATGGTAAGGGGAGCCTGAGTCGTTGATCAAAATGATCAACAACTCAGATTAAAAGGGACACGGGCCGGTTCGGGTGATTGGGTGTTGGATCGGGTGGATTAGGAAATTGGGTTCAATTTGGGGTTGAGATTGGGGCCCAATTCCGGTTAAAATTGAAATGCAAAAAGGGCTAACTTTTAAATAGCCACTTTTCCCTTGTTTAATTTATAAAAAATAGTAAAATAATTTTTGAAAGTAAATCAAACGTGCTAAAATGATTAATAATACATAATTATTAAATTAAAAATACTGGAGTCAATTTTATAAATATAATTACAATTAAATCTTAAAAGGGGCTAATATTGCAATTATGTGCAATTTAATTTTAAAAAATATGTAAAAATCATGTTAGCCATATTTTGGTATAAATATGAGAATAAAAATAGGTTGTCCACCAAAATGATAACTTTGGAAATAATTATTGGATTTTATGGTATAAAAATAGGCAATAAATTGGTTTAAAAATTATTAAAAATTTGGTAAAGTACCAAAACTCTTGGGTGTGCTCATATATGCACACATATGTTATTTTGAAAGTATTTTGGGTATAAAACATACTTAGGGAAAAATTGGGTATCAATATCGAGTCTGGTCCACCGAGCTTGAACTCGACTTTATCCGGACTCGGACTTAGGATGTACCTCGAGTCTATAAATCAGAGGCATATGATTTTCACCGTATACAAATTCATTAATCAGTTTTTTTTTTTTTTTTTTGATTTCTTTCTATTTACCTAAATTTTGGCCGACATAGTTATTGGGCTCATGCGCTAGCTGGAGGTAGCACATAAATAAGTAAAAATAGCACGGTCTAGCCAGTTTTCGGACTGGTCATTCAAAAATAGCCAGCGTTTACCAAGTCAATAAAAAAGCCACTATTTTGCTGCAACAGAGACCGGTCCAACATAATATACTGGAGTTCGGTGCACCTGTGTATGAACTTCCAGCATATTATGGTGGAACTCCAACACACGGAAAGTTCCAGCATAATATACAGGAGATTTGAGCACTTGTGTATGAACTTCCAGCGTATTATACTGGACCGATATACTTTGCTGGAACTCCAGTATATTATGCTGGAGTTCCAGCATATTTATCCTGGAATTCCAGTATAATATGCTGGAGTTCAATTATACTTATGCTGGAACTCCAGCATAATATACTGGTATATTTTTCGGGTTTTGAACAGTGTTTTCGCTCAGATTTATCTTTACATGAAAAGTGGCTAAATTTCGATTACTTTTGAAATTGAACTATTTTTGAATGACCACTTGTAAATCTGGCTATTTTTTAATCTCTCCCCATAAATAAAAGCTTATAGAAACCGACAGCAATCCATTTTTTTATTTTATTTTTTCCCAAAAAAATCGATCGATGTACATTTTGTTTATCTTGTCTTACAATGTTACTAGACAATCATCAACTTAACTTTGACTTTAGATAACTTGACATTTTAATTACGACAAAGAAATTTTAATTTTTCCTGATCCTGCGATGACTTCCTTGTCTCAACTATGTATAAGTAAAAAAAAAAAATATTCACACTAGAAATTGACTGTTTTTTCTACTTTAATATTCAGCCGTATGTGTGACTGACTTTTCATCACACTAAAATTTTCGTTTCCTAACATCCAAAAGGATACAAACCATAAAGTGCACAAAATAGCAGTTCGTGAAAAACTTGGCATCAAAGCGATCGAAAGATTTGATAAAATGGTTGGGATATATTCATTACGCTTGAGTAAATTTCAAGTTCGAGCTTTAAAATAGAAAAAAAAATCTTTATTCTTTTAGGTACTTTACCTAAAGCGAATTTGAGAAGGCCGATTAATTCATGTTTATCTACTTCTATCCATGTGGAGAGGAAAGAAACGTCTGATTACAGCTACAAAATTTATTTTATACGTGAGTTAACTCCTGTGAAGTTTGAAGTTAGAATCCAAGCGAAAGCCGTGGAAGAATCATCTCTACTTCACAGAAAAGACGCTGTACTTATTAACGAGCGTCTGAGGACCAACGATTCCAAATTCTCCCATCTTTCTGCCATAGTCTATACTTGTCCGTCCACATGTTCGACCTTACCATCAAGTTGGATCACTCGATCCTTGAAATGGAAATCCTTCTAAATGCAAAATTCACTATCAACGGTTCAAACTAAATGCCTCAAAACTTTTCTTCTCAATATTAAAGTCAACGATAAATTAGGCAATATTCTCCCTAAGTATCTAATAAGGAATTTGCATTATTATATTCCCTAGTTACGGTGAAAATTCTCTTGAATCTGACACTTCTCTTTTTCATCTTTCTCATAAAGAAATGATTCTCCTATAAAAATCCTCTTGAGGGAATATATTTAGGCACTCAAGAATCTGGACAAAAAAGGTTTTCTCAAATTTTAAATTTTTTAATAAGAATTTTTGGTTTGTCTAAAAATAAAGAGTAGCAAAATATGTGAGTGCCCTTTATAAATTATAAGCTTCATTTTCCTAATTCATCTTAATTATAGGAATTTCTCATAAGGTAAACCTCAAATAATGCTCTAATTCTTTATATGTATATTCCATTTTTTTTTTTTTTGTAGAATTAGTCCTTTAAAAGTAAAGAGCTTAATTCAAGAAATTAGAAAATGCAGTTTCATTGTGACAATTGTCATGAATTAGGAGGTTTCCCTTGTTTTTTCCCCATTGTGGGTTTTTGTCTCTTAGTTGCCGTTTGGACATAACAATTGTAAAATTTCGAAAAAGTGAAATGGTATTTGAAAATTAAAGTTGTGTTTATATATAAATATAATATTCGGCTGTTTTTGAATTTTTGTGAGTATTCTGAAGTGAAAATTTTGAGAAATAGTTTTTGGAGTTTTTAAAATTATAAAAAAAAAATCGAAATTCATCTTCAAATGAATATCCTAAATTTTACGGTCAAATATTGATTTCGAAAAAAAAAAAAAAAAATATTTTTTGGCAAAACGGGCCCTACTACCTTCCCCACTTTCCTTCCTTTTTCCTCCCCTCTACTTAGCCATATAAATACCCCATGTGTACTCTTTGTTCCAACTCCCAACTCTTCTAATTCCTTCCTTATTTTTCTTGTTTAATTTGATCAAAAACTTAGTTATACATATTTCTAAGTAATGATGATAGAGTCTTGGAATCCTCCTCTCTTACATGAATACTCTAAGCTTTCGCGACGGAGTAGTGGTGACGATGGTGGGACAAACCACAGTGCTAAACTGATGATGGAAGAATGTGAACTTCCGTTGATAGATCTCAGCGGTCTGAAAAGTAAGGATGAGAGACAAAAGATTAGTTGCGAAAACGCCATAGCTAAGGCTTCATCTGAGTGGGGTTTTTTTCAAGTTGTGAACCATGGTGTGAGTCTTGAATTACTTAGGAAAATAAGGAGAGAACAAATGAAGTTATTTAAGGCACCATTTCAAATGAAAGCTAATTGTGGGATTTTAAATAATTCTTATAGATGGGGAAATTCAACAGCTACTTGTCCTAAGCAATTTTCTTGGTCAGAAGCTTTTCATATTCCTTTGACAAAGATTTCAGAAGCTGATTGTTATGGAGAGTTCACAACTTTAAGGTAATTATCAATTAGATAGAGATGAATTTTATCACCTCTCGTTTAATTCTAAAAAAAAAAAATAATTAGAGGCGAATTCAAAATTTAAAATAAATAATTTCAAACTAGATTTGAACACAAGACCTTGTGTCTCAATTCAAGTTTGGCATTTCTCTTTCTCCTTTTATTTTTATTTTTTCATCACTCTTTACTACTTTGTCTAGTTCTTTTCCCCCTCAAACATTTAGAAGAAATAGATTACTTATTTTAATTATTAAGGTAAATATTCTTCATAAAAGTACGCATGCACATGCAAACTATGTATATATTATATATAAAGAGAGAGAGAAAGTGAACATAGTTGGAATATTATTTAAAAATTAAAGGAAACTTTTATATATATATATATATATATATATATATATATATATATATGCAATTTCTTTTTCTTCCTAAACCATGATATATTTCACACTTTCACTTAATATATTTTTTTTGTGTGTGTGGGTGGGGGGGAGCCGGGGAGGGGGGGATATGGCCTTTTAGTACGATTCGAATACACCGCCCTATATCATGATTCTCATATTGGAGTTATATATATTAACAAT